>PVLC010006861.1:0-66661 GCA_004027655.1 Graphiurus murinus
CAGTACTGGGGATTGAACTCAGGGGCATTCTACCTCCGAGCTATACCCCCAGCCCTATTTTTTATTCTTTATTTTGAAACCGAGTCTCACTAAGTTGCGGAGTGCCTCACTAGGTAGCTGAGGCTGGCCGCGAACCCGGATCCTCAGGTCTCAGCCTCCCGAATGCTGGGATTACAAGCGTGCGCCACCACGCCCGGCTGTTTTTGTTTTTTTTTTAGCCAATTCTTGAGATACTGTTACAAATTATGGAGGCTTCCTGTTGAAGTTCTATTCTGTATTCAACTTTTGAGGGAAAAAGTTGAAGTTGGCTGAGAAGGCTTAAAAACAGAGCGCCGTTTTTCCCACAGTAGGGTAGATCCTCAGAAGTGGCTGAGTGCGCTGGTCTGCTTGGGCTGCCGGAGCAGGACCTGCCGCCGTTTGGGTGTTCCACAGTCGACATTTCTCTCTCAGCTTTGGAGGCTGCAGTCCTGAGCAGGTGCTGGCTGATTCTGTCCTGGTGAGGACTTTCCTCTCAGCGTGTAGAGTGTATTATGCTACTTTCTCTATCAGATCAGGGAACCAATTGCATGACCTCATTGAACCTTCGTTACATCTTTTATTTTATTTTTCTGTGGTACTGGGAATGAAGCCCAGAGACATTGTACCTCTGAGCTACACCCCCGGCCCTATTTTATTTTTTTTGGTACTAGGGATTGAACCCAGGGGCATTCTACCTCTGAGCTCTACCCCTAGTCCTATTTTTTATTCTTTATTTTGAAACAAGGTCTCATTGAGTTGTGGAGGGCCTCCCTACGTAGCTGAGGCTGGCTGTGAACCTGGATCCTTTGGTCCCAGCCTCCCAAGTACTGGGACTACAAGTGTGCACCGGCTATTTTTTAAAATTTTGCAACAGGGTCTCACTAAGTTGCCGAGGGCCTTACTACATGCTGTGGCTGTCCTCGAACCTGTGATCCTCCCGTCTCAGCCTCCCAAGTACTGGGATTACAGGCATGCCCCACCACGCCCGGCCTGACTCCTCATTCTCCAGTCACACCAGCGGTCAGGGCTTCATTATGTGAATTTTGCAGACACAGTTCCGTCTGAAGCAGCTGGGACATCTTTATAAAACCATCCTTCGACCCAAGAAGTAATCCCTGTGTTTGTTGTAGGTCCTAAAAGTAGGAATGACCACATCATAGGAGAGTAAGAGGCCGTAAGTTCCAGTCACCTGGCACCCTGACCTTAGCTTCTTGGGCATGGTGGTGTGGGCTTTGGGTCTTGTACGGTGCTGGTCATGCTTCTCCATTCACCACAGAGGGGACCTGGACAGTATTCCTGTTTGTAAAATCTTTGTGGAGCCTCAGTGTCGTCATCTGGGAGGTGGGGCGCTGACCTTGCCTGCACATGGCTGTGGAGGCGTGAGGCGCCATCGCAGGGAGGGACAGCATGGCGCCAGCTTGTGGGGCACGTCATCACCGTCACCTTCTCCTGACCCTCCCCTTCCTGTGTTTCCCACACAGACGGGGGAGTAATGGCGTGATGTGTTATCCTTTTCCCCCGGTTAATATCAAGTCATAAACCTTTCCCATGTTGCTACTATCTTCATAATTGTCATTTTAGATGGCTGTATAATGCTTTGAAAATGATCTTTATTTAAAATTGTTATTAAAATTGTCTATGTGTCTAAATCAAGTTTTAATTTATGTGCTTAATCAAGATGTGGACATGTTTAACAGTATTCAAAACATGTAACATGAACTTCAGTGACAAAGTGTTGTTCATTGATGTTCTGGAATAGGAGGAGGAAGAGAGAGAAGGGAGAGGAGGAGGGAGAGGAGGAGGAGGAGGAATTCTCGAGACTTGACGCAGACTCTGGGGGCCGGGAATGTTGATTTCAACTTTTATTTGCTAATTTTTTGATTTGAAAAAAAGCTCCATTACAATACATAGTTAAAGAATGGAAATGGCCCCTAAGAGCTTACACAATGACAAGTCTACTTTCCTCCATACTCCAGCAGCAGCCCTGCACTTGTCTCCTTTGAGAAGTGCTCTGCATATACTGGAGTAAACATAGGTAGGTGTGTGTAGAGATATCCCTCACCCTTTCCCCGTTCTTTTAAAAATGTCAATGGAAGCATATTATGGCTATGTGCCCTTTTCTCACTTAAAACACACACACACACAGACACACACACACACAAGGAATCACGTGATTTCTTTGGGGATGAAAAAGATCTTCTTTGTGATACTGATAACATCCTTCATTTGGTTGTCTTCCCTACAGTATGCTGGTTGCTTAGGAAGTTTATAAGGTGGAGACGGAGGAGGAGGTGTGTGTGTTGGAGCCAGGCCCGGGCGCCTCCCTGCGCTGTGGCCACCTGGCCCTCCGTGCGCCCCACTCGCCCCTCCTGGTGCCCATCCTTTCTCTGGGGCGTTTGGTTGGATCCTGCCCTGCGTTTCGTGTTTCTCCGACAGCGAGCACCGTGGGCGGTGGCTTGCCTGTTGTCTTGTGCTGCATGAGCACCGGTGGCTGTCTTGCAGCTCTTAGCTGTTCCATGGTCCCAAGAGCCAGCTCTGAGGGAGGGAAGGCTTCATCCCAAATGTGTAGCCACAGGGGTGGGGCTGTGCTATGGTGCGACCTACAGCCAGCCTTGGCGGCCTCTGGTCAGGGAACAAAGCTGGCATGGGCCAGGCTGGTGTCCGGGTCCAGTCACTCCCCTGTGGCCCAGGAGAGGACTCCTTACCAAGCACCCTGGGTGCAGGGTGGCAAGCTGGCCTTGTGCTCCTAGGTAGACCGTGGCCACCAGCTGCGCAGTGGGCCAGGTATCAGCTCTGGGTGACAACTGACACCACCGTGGAAAGGCTTTGGCACCTGTCAACCGGCTGGTCAGGAAGGCTGGTTGGGCAGAGTCTGTGGTCGTCTTCCCCAGAGAGGGACGCAGGGCAGCGGGGCTCACCCCTCTCTTCGTTCATCTGATGGAGTGTGCCGTGTGGCCCGAGGGCCGGCATTGGCGGGTGCATCTTCTCTCCTGGGTGTGATTCCAGCAGCTCAGGTGGGGCCTAGGCCTGGCGGAGGGGAGGGGAGGGGGAGATTGCAGAGTTCGGGCCCCAGCAGCACCTGCATGGCGGCTCCCTGAGCTGCATGTGAAGCAAGGTGTGCACGGCGCCAACTGGCTCCTGGAGAGCAAAGAGGCGCGGGTGTGGTCCCCGCCGCCCTGCTGGTGGAGCGCGCTGCAGCCGGTGGGTCCGAGCGAGTTGGCGTTGAGTCTGCTGCTGTGCAGGAGTGCAGGCCTGTGAGGAAGGGTGGTGGGTGTTGCGGGCATTGGCAGGGGAGGGCCGGCCGCCGGGCTGTGAACAAACACCACAGATGGAGAGCAGGTGCCGAGACCCGGGGCCGGCCGGGCCCTCTCGCTGTCCCTGCCTCAGTGTCCTTGCCAGCAGAATCAAGGGCTTGGTGCAGGTGGCCGCAAAGATCTGAGAGTCTCTGACACTCGGGCCGGGCTCTGTGGGTTGTTGGGAGCCACGGCGTGTTTGGTGTTGGGAGTGGGGCCTTCAGGACGGGGCTTCTGTTCTTTTGTGATGATCCTGTTGCAGGGCTGGAAGTGACAACGTGCGGGTGACACTTTGAAATCCAGCAGCAAGTGTATTAGCTGTGCTCTGAACTGGAGCTGTTTGCAGCTCCCTCGGGCCGTCTCTGGGCCTGGCGGAAGCTCGGCTCCCGAGTGGCGCCGCTCCTCCTGCCCGCGCTTTCCCTGGCACCGGCCTTCTCTTCTCTGCACACGCCGTGGTCACAGCAGGCTCAAGGATAATGAGGCCGTTTGGAGCTGGCTGGTGGCGGCGAATAGACACGGGAATTGCGCATGAATCATGAGGCGCACACTAAGCCAAACAAACGGGAGGCTGGGCTCGTGCGTGCCGGGATGCCGGCCTTGGAGCCTCCTGGCCGCTCTCCCCACTGTCCCCAGGGCCGCCCACCTCCGCCGGGGCCTGCCCTCCCTGCCTTTCTGGAGGCCTGCCTGGCTTTGTCTGGTTCCCTGGGCCCCTTGGGAATGGGTTCCCAGTGACTGTCGATGTGAAGACTTGGCAGAAAGTTCAGTGTTGCACCAAAGGGCATTTTTCCTTAAAGGTGTGGCCAGCTAACCCCAACCTCTGATGGCTTTATTGAACTTTGTTTTATTATTGCACTTGTGAGACTGAAGAACTACCATTCAGTTAAGAGTGTTTTGTGATCGCTGAAACCCAAATTTGTCCATGTGGCCTTCATCGTAGGGTTCTTTCCCAGCCCCTTCCCACTCCTCTTGGCTCTTACCGGTTTGCAGTTTATCCTCCTGGTACCTGTGGTCTTTCCCATTGGTGACGCTCTGTGTTGTGTCTGGGTCGTCTGCGTGGTGATTTGTGTGGCCCCGGAGGCCCTTCTGGATGCAAGGCACTGGGTTTCATTTGCCTGTTCCTTTGCTGTAATGACCTCCTAGGTCACACCATTAAGTACTGCACCAAAGCACACTCTTTTCTTCCAGTTATTCATGGTTATTTCCTCCGTAAAGTGTCTATTGAATTAGTGAGACATGAATTCCCTTGTGTGCCAATTCTATCAGGAGTCATTAAAACTTTTAGGTTTGAGCCTTCTGTGCTTGAAAACCCTGTCTCTATTACCTAAACCAAATATTCAGGGATAATACTTATTTAGCAAAGTCATTTTTTTGATCTTTAGTACGGAGCATTTAATTTCCATTTTAGTGAGATTTTAAATTTGCTTTGGCCAATATGGCTGACTTTCTCAAGAGAGAGAGAGAGAAATCTAATTTTTATTTTAACTTTTTCTTGTCTTCTCTCTCATCCTGGGTTGGAAGAAAAACACTCTTATAGGGAAAATTATTTCTGAGTATCTAATTCATTGACAGGATGTGCTGAGCTAGGTACAGGGGTCCAGAGCTTCTGCTGAAACAGGGAGACAGATGTGTCACAGCAGGGCTGGGAAGGACAAGGTACGCCACCTACGTGTGAGGCCCGGGAGGCACAGACGAGCAAATGCTGCGTCCCGGGGGTCCTGGCTGGACTGCGCCCTGGTCTCAGGACAGCTGGGCTTCCACCCTGACCCTGGCTGAGCTCCCTCTGTCCCCCGGGACTGGGGCAGGGTGTTGCAAGGAGGGGGTGTGTAACGAAAAGTAGGATCTAAAACTGCAAGGAGAGTTTGGAAGGCTGCAGGGTTTGAATGTCTGATTTCTGTTGAGAGGCAGAGGCGGGTCCAGGCCTGGGGCCCTCGGGGTCCTTAGAGGAAGTGTTGGTTTCTGCTGTTCTGTGGTCTTTGTGTGGCGGGGAGGGGGCCACCGTCCCCTTTCACCGAGGTCTGGTGGGGCAGGAGCACAGCCTTCCCTTCTTGTGGAATATTTACATTTGTTTGTATTTGCTGCTCTTTTGTTCTATTTTTGTTGTTGTTGTTGTTTCTTTTATTTATTTATTTGTTGAGATGTGGGGTCTTCCTACATTGCGCAGGCTGGCCTCAAACTCCTGGACTCAAGCCGTCCTCCTGCCTCAGCCTCCCAAGTAGCTAGAACAGGCAGGCGCCACCACACTCAGTTCATCTTTGCTCTTCTTAAACTTAATTTAAAATGATTACTGTTTAAAATTTAGCAAATACTGAGAGTGATGGTAAAAAGAATAGCATCTAGTGTATGCTTTAATGTGCACTCACCCGCTGTGGTTAAGGTGGTTAAGTATTTTTTTGGAGGGTACTGGGAATTGAACCCAGGGGTATTCTACCTCTGAGTTACATCCCTAGCCCTATTTTTTATTATTATTATTCGTGCATTGTAAGCATACATCTTTGTTAGGTACAAATTGATAACGACATATATGCCCACATTTCTCATTTGTCCTAGCCCTCTTTTTTATCCTTTATTTTGAAACAGGGTCTCACTAAGTTGCGGAGGGTCTCACTAAGTAGCTGAGGCTGGCCATGAACCTGCAGTTCTCCTGTCTCAGCCTCCCTAGTACTGGGATTATAACGGTGCACCACGACGCTCGGCTCTGTGGTTAAGTATTTTATGTGCACCTTCTCAGTCACTTCTCACAAAATCCCTGGCAGCTGGATAGTGCTACAGATGGGAAACCAAGGCTCAGAGAAGCAGAAAACTGGCCCAGGAACCCCCCAGCAGGGCATTGCAAAGCCAGGGTTCCGGCATGGGTGTGGCCGAGCCGTGGGGCACAGTCGTACCTGCCATGCTGTGTCTCTCCCCAGGCCAGGAGGAAAGGTGGAGGCTGCTGTCAGTTGTGGGGGCGCTAATGGAGCTGCTCTTGCTTTTTTGGGGGAGAGCCTTTATAGTGTGCGCGCGTGTGCATGTGTATGTGTTTTCCTACTCGTGTGGACTTGGAATCAAGCAGCATATCTAACTGTGTGTCTGTCCATTTTGGCTTCATATAACCAACTTTTCCCATGACACTCATTTTCGTCGAAGACATGATTGTTAACGGCTTTGCGGTATTCTTTAAAATACAGTCATGTCTTCCTTTGGCTCAGAGGTGAAGCATTACTTAAGCTGTTCCGCTATTAATTTGGCCGCGGAAGCCATTGGCGGTTTTGTTGGTTTTCCGTGTGGCGTGGCGTGACTGCGACCCTGGGAGGCACATCCTGGAACATGACGCTCGGAGCACCCCTGCTGTTCCTGAGTGTGAGCCCTTGAGCGGGGCGGCGTTAAACGGAGGCCTGTCGCCGGCCGCTTGTGTACTTGTGTTGTTGTGCTTGACCCCACAGCTCCCTGACGGTCCTGTGTGGTCTGATGGCAGCTGTTGACTTGATTATTCTTTGCCCTTTCGTTTCATCCGTATCAGCGCTTTGGAATTGAAGTACACCTGGGCCCACGGCAATTTATTTGTCCCCTCTGCCGCCGCCGCCATCTCGCCTTGCTTGGAGTGTGCTTGCCTGCTTTCCCTGCATGCAGCTGGCGGGCCAAGGTTTACCTGCACAGGATTTTCTGGTTCCTCAAAGGTTGGCCGACAGTTTTAACAAGATTGCACCCAGCCGGGCGTGGTATGCTTGTAATCCCAGCATTTGGGAGGCTGAGACCGGAGGATCCGGGTTCGCGGCCAGCCTCAGCTACCTAGTGAGGCACTCCGCAACTTAGTGAGACTCGGTTTCAAAATAAAGAATAAAAAATAGGGCTGGGGGTATAGCTCGGAGGTGGAGCACCCCTGAGTTCAATCCCCAGTACCGCAAAAAAAAAAAAAAAAAAAAGAAAGATTGCACCCATTTCTTATTCTGATTCATATATTGACCCTTTCACTAATTGATTCAGCCCTTTGCTCATTGACTTGTTCGTTCATTTATTTGGGAAAAATTTCTCCGGCCTCTGCCTGGTGCTGGATGCTGAAGACACAAAGATATGTTTACTAGGCCTGCTTCCTGCCCAATAGGGTTGGGGGGGGGTGGTCTCCCGGGACCTCAGGGGTCAGGTCTAGAGACGCAGGGGCCAGATCACCTCCTAGAGGGGCTGTGTGGGAGGAGAGGCTGCAGCCTGTAGGTGTGTGTGCGTGTGTGCGTGTGTGTGTAGGTGTGTGTGCGTGTGTGCGTGTGTGTGTAGGTGTGTGTGCGTGTGTGCGTGTGTGTGTAGGTGTGTGTGCATGCGTGTGTGTGTGTGTTTCGAGACTCCAGAGTGCACCATGTGCTTGTGCAGCCGCCTGTGAGAGCTGAAGTGTGAGCAGTGGTGCTGGAGGCCTTGCAGACCGGGGGCTCGTAGAACTCCATCCTGCAGGGGGCGTCATTTGCTGCCTACCTGTCCTGAAGAATCATCTCTCACTCTTGGGGTGAAGGCCGGGATGTTTGGGTGCTCCACCCACTCCCCTTCTGTGCTCTCTGCCCTTTTTTTAAATTCTGAAACTGTCTAAGTTGTTGATGGTCTTGCTAAGTGGCTGAGGCTGTCCTCAAACCTACTTCCTGCTGTCTCAGCCTATCAAGTACAGGATTACAGGTGTCCCTTTCTCAGTCAATATCTCCCAGGCCCCCTTTTGTCTGTGGGGTCTTTTGTCGCCACACCATCTCATGGCAGGAATCCCCAGGGAGCCGGCCCCTCCCAGGCTCATGCTGCGCCCCATGTAGCCGGGAGGGGGAGCCCAGCGGAAAGCATCGGCCTTGCTGGGAGAGGGCGTCCCTGTCCCTTCGCTGCCAGAGGCTGGGCATCAGACAGAGATGTAGAGGGCTTTGCTCTCTTCGTTGATATGAATTACGTAATACCTCCCTTACTAAAAAGATTACAGTAAAACATTGAAGTAAAGTTGCCTTCACATATTAGATATGTAATGTGAGAAAATATTTTTCAAACAGAAGTTCATCCGGGCGATAGGCATTTCGCGTTCTTTCTTGGTTCACCAGTCTGTTGTGGCTCCTCCCATGGTGAAGCGTTCTTCTGCAGACAGACATTTAACAACTGTGTGGCTTCCGCTTGTTGGAGCTGGCCCCAGCAGCCTGGTGTGCACGTCTTCGCTCCCGTATCGGGATACTTCTTGGGATAATTACTAGATGTAAAATTATTGCTTTGGAAGATATGCCTATTTTTAAGATGCGATCACTTTTCCTTTCTTTCTTCTTTTTTTTTCATATATTACGGTCCTGTGTTTCTGGTGGCAGTTTTCTGGATTATCTTGGCAGTACCGACAAGGGTGGTGCCTACACCTGCGTGCCTCTCCCGTGTGCGTTTGTCAGGGGTTTCTCCTGTGGCGAGTAGCCTTGTCCTGCCGGAAGGCCGACTTGAGGCTGGGGAGGTGGAGCACCGACTGACACCGGGAGCACCGGCAGGGCCAGCCCCTGGGCGGCGGGGAGAGCGCACTGTGCCCTGGCCGACTGTGCCCGCGTGGCTCAGAGCGCTGGCCCTGAGCTCTCACGAGGACCCTGGGAGCTGGGGTCACCACACCCATCTTGCACAGGAGGAATGGGGCGTAGGGAGTTGACCGAGGTCACACGGCCCCTGAGTGGCAGTCGGGATTCAGGATTTGAACCCTGGTGGACACCTATGGCACCCTCCCTCTTTAGCCCCACAGGAAGTGAAGTGGTGCTCCTCACCCCTGCTCCTTGTCTGCCCTTCAGCTGCCTCTGCACACTCCACCGTGCTGAAGCGGAGGCTGCGGCCCTGTGGTGAGTTCTGTGCTTTGGCCAAGCATTCCAGAGCGACTGGGGACCACACATTTGCATAAGTGCTCCAGTTAGTGCATGCTGCCTCTGTGCGGCCCTTTCTGCAGTGAGGGCTGACCGGGTCCTGGCTCTGCTGTCCTAGGGTTGGCCAGGTCCTGGCTCTGCTGTCCTGGGGTTGGCCAGGTCCTGGCTCTGCTGTCCTAGGGTTGGCCAGGTCCTGGCTCTGCTGTCCTAGGTTGTGGCCTTTTGTAGGTTTATTTTCTGCGGTGGGGTTAATGACATACACCTTGCAGAGCTGCTGGGACGTTTAAGTGAGATAAATGCTGTATTTTCTTGATTCTCAGAGGCTGGCAACATGTAGCACTGGCCTGTTAAGTCTGTTCATTGATTATAAAGTCTACACATTTTGATTAAAAAAAATGAACATGGTGATCAGTGTCACTTTAGAAGGGAAGCACCTCTGCCAAGGCGTCTATTGTCATGGAGTTCACAGGGCTGGCTCAGCTCAGGCTCCCTGGCTGGCTGGTTTCTCTCACGTGCTGGGTGCACACTCTGAAGTGAAGCCCTTCATCTCTGAGTTGGAGTTTTCCTTCTAAGGGGTTTCCTTAAATCATCAGATGTGCGGATCTGTCCTCCTTGAGTTTCTCTCGCATAACTGTGCAGCAGTTTCCAAATGAGGAAGCTTCTGCCGTGCGGGCTCATCTTGTGGCTGTGGCCGTGTGAGATGGAGGCTCCAGCCCTCAGGACCCACGTGCTGGGCTTCCCTCAGGAGCCTGCTCCTCACAAGGCCTCCGTGAGGCTGGAGATGGAGCCCAGAGCTGCGGGTCGCTCACCACCCTGGTCTCTCAGAGTTGACGCAAAGATACCTTGTGGTGTCTGTGCCGAGTGCATCTCAGCAGCCGCTGTCACGGGCCCTTGGGACGACCCTTTACATGCTGTGCAGGTGGCACGAATCACCTTGCAGAGCTGCACAGCATGGAGAGGGGACCCAGGGCGCGACCCCATGTTGGCTGTCCAGCCTGGTTCCTGACTCATGGTTAGCACTCAGTTGTTGAATGAATAAATGAAAACGTAAATCCAGTTTCGGCTCCCGTGTTTTTTGAAAGACAGATTAGCCCACTGTAGAGTGTTTCTCTTCCTTTGCCAGAAAGCCATCAATAGCGACTTTTCCCTCTGTCGGGGTATAGAGTTGATTGACATGTTTCTTTGTGCCTGGAAAGCACATTATGGTAAAATGTTCCTCATGATCTATTTATAAGTCGCACGGTTCAGCAGCACTAACTGGGTATCATCTGTGGCCCGTGACGTTCCTGAGGCACAGGCCACTGTCCCTCAAGTGCTGGGGCGCCCAGGTCCCAGTAACCAGGCCCTGCGCAAGTCCGGCTTCTCTCTTCAGTGAGGCGGGACATTCGGAGGCACCGCTGGCGCCTCTGCCGCAGGTGCACGGGCTTCTCGTGACTTTCGCGTCTTCTGGGCTTCCGTGAGCTGCTCACCAGGACGAGAAGCCCCGGAGCAAGGGCTCTCCATGCTGAGTGTCCGCGTCCACGCGGCCCGGATTCTTGCCAACGCCAGGATTCCAGTAGACTCGTCTTTGATGTTTGAGAGAATGAAGAGATGGGACACATTGGTTCAGCATAGTTTCTCCCCAGGGAGTAATAGTATATGTATGTCTGATAGAGTTAAAAAAAAATGGAAGCCTTGTGATTCAGAAGGCCAGAGGCTCTCAATTGAACCACCGTCCTCTTAGCTGCTTTTGTCCTGGTTTTAACAGCATATCTGCTTTTTAAAAATTTTTTTTTTAATTTTGGCATTAGAGAATTGAGCCCAGGGGCATTCTACTTCTGAGCTATGTCCCCAGCCTCTTTTTAATAATTTTTTATTTCGAAACCGGGTCTCACTAAGTTACTGAGGGCCTTGCTAAGTTGCTGAGGCTTGCCTTGAACCTGTGATCCTCCTGTCTCAGCCTCCGAAGTACTGGGTTTATAGGCATGCGCTGCTGGGCCCAGCTGTGTGTCTGCGCTGCTGTGAAGCAGTCCAGGTGTCGCACCCACATCACTCTCTCTGTTCCTGCGGTGGCTCCTGGGTTTCACACTCCTGCCGTCTTTGGCCTGGACCGCTCTGGGAGTGTGCTGGCCAGCCTTACAGGGGCCAGTTTTCCTATTCTTGCCCATCTTGCTCAGGGACCTTTCACAACACCACAATGCTTACCTTCAACGCCCACTGAAGAGCCTGCCCGCGATAGGCTCCTCCTGGGAGTTCAGGGTGAAGTTCAAGCCCCTTGGCCCCGGATGAGAAGCCAGATCTCTTGCCTCTCTGCTTTTGCCTGCCCTTCTGCTCACTTGGGCTGTTCTCTGACACTCAGACTTGGTATTAGCATGTGGACACACACACACACACACACACACACACACAGCACTGTCCTGAGTACGTCTTCATTCTTCTGTGAAGTGACCCACGTGGTGGGCACTGTTGACCCCATTTCAGATCAGAGACTGAAGGACGGACATGATGAGCAAAGCCCCCAAGGTCCTGGGCTCTCTGAGGTCACAGGGATGGGCTGGCGTCCGCCAGTCTGACCACCAGGCTCCCTGGCACCCTCCTTGTTTCTGGCCATGCTGCCTGCTCCCCTGCATTGCTCCCTCATGCCTCCTCTTCCAGGCTCTTGTCTGAGTAATTTAAGTTAACTTGGACTCTTTTCCTGGCAGAGTCGGTTGTGTGGTCCCCTAGCAAATTGTCACAACTTTGCTTGTGGTTAGCCTGTGGCCCCGGGGGCAGGGCGTGCTTAGCAAACTCCCGGAAGTTTGGATTTCTTGCAAATAGGTGCGTATCTCCTCCTGGGTGGCCCAGCGAGCAGGAATTTGGTAAAGGAATGTCCTATCATAGCTTTTTTCTCCCTGCGCTCTGTGAAATCATCTCTGGTTTTGCCCCTGCTGCGAGGACTCAGTGCACGGAGAGGATACATCCACTTAGCATCGCTGCCAAATTAATACTGCATCTGCAAGGCCTGAGAAAAGCCAAGCGAAGAGAGTTTTGCTGCATAATTTATGAAAGACTGAGTCATAAAATAAGCATTTACAATGGTCTGTTTGCCCTAGGTAGGGAGCGATAATGCCGCGGTCATTCATCGCCACGGGGCAGCGGCGTTTCTCTGCCTCTGAAAGGTCTTCTGGTGCTCGTCCCTTCAATAGATTTCTAAGATTATCTCCAGCCTCTTCTTCCAGAATTGGCTCTCTTCCTATCTGGGGACAGAGCTGTGAAGTTGACTGTTATGTGAAGTGATTTGATGAGAACTGAGTGTGTTGGTATTTCTTGCTTTTGTGTGTATGTGGGGTACTGGCATTGGATTCCGGGGCACTCTGCCACTGAGCTACGCCTTCCAACCCTTTTAATTTTTTTATTTGCAGACAGGGTCTTGCTAAATTGTCCAGGCTGTCTTTTTTTCTTTTTTTTTTTTTTTCCGGAACTCAGGGGCATTCTACCTTTGAGCTATACCCCCAGCCCTATTTTTATTTCTTTATTTTGAAACCGAGTCTCACTAAGTTGCAGAGTTCCTCACTACGTAGCTGAGGCTGGCCTCAAACCCGGATCCTCCGGTCTCAGCCTCCCAAATGCTGGGACTACAAGCGTGCACCACCACGCCCGGCATCCAGGCTGTCTTTGAGCCTGCGATCCAACTGCCTCAGCCCCCCAAGTTGCTGGGACTGTCGGCATACACCTCCATGCCCTGCAGCCACGTGTTGATATTTCTCAACAATGGAAGTCTCTAAGAAAGAAGAAAAGAAGCAACAGGTTCAGGGCCCGCTCGGGCCTAGGCACCACGAGAGGAGCAGGAGAGTAAGACCGGCCTGCATTCCGTGGTGCTGCCAGTTGGCTGGATGGGCAGCTGGCCACATGGAGGCAGGCCTGGTTAGTAAGGAGGACCCAAAGCCAGTAGGTTCTCAGTGACTGGCGGTGCAAAGGGCCGGAGGCTGCGGTGCCGGCGAGGGTGTTGCCGGTGGCAGAAGCACGTGTGCACGCAGGGCTCAGCGGCGGGCAGGGCAGCATGGTGGGCGGCCTCTATGCAGGCCCACGGCTGCCAAGGCCAAGGGGCAGCTCGATCCACCCGTCACAAGTAGCGTCCCGACTCTCCACAGCTGTTCCCGTTGGCCCCTGTGTCTCCAGAGCGCATGAGTGGCAGCGGGCCATGCCAACTTCACCTGCAGCCCTGTGGTCTTGGAGGCCGGGCACTCCAGGGCTCTGCAGGGACGCTGGCCAGCTCCGAGGGCCGTCTCACTCCAGGGCTCATCTGCGCCTGCCGTCTGTGTCTGGGACTGTTCTTGGCTGGGGGCAGAAGCAGGGGTCTGGTGGGGGCTCCCGGTGCCTCTGTGAGCTTTGCCAGGACACAGTGTCTGTCACAGCCCCTCGTGTCCCGGTGGCCAGCTGATGGCCTCCAGCCAAACCAGCATCAACAGACAGGAGCTCATAATCCTTTTACAGTGAGGCTCGTCCTCGGGAATGGTGCCTCGGGCGCCCACCCAGACGTCTGAAGACCTGTAATCTGGAGGTGGTAACGTTTAGAACCTTCCTCCTGGTGCAGAGGGGAAGGCGGCATGGAGAGGCGGGCTAGGCGGCCAGTGCTGAAGGCCCAGCCAGGGGAGAGGCCTGGAGGAGTGTCCCACGGGGAGATGGAGTCGGCAGGCTTGGGCAGCCATGGTGTGAGGGGCCCCAGGGACAGCAGCAAAGCCGTGCTGTTGGGGGGTGGCGGTGGCCTCCTCTCAAGGAGGGCAAGACCAGGGCATTCGGTGGTGGACCTGGCTTCCTGTGGCCGTGAGAACTGAGGTGACCCAGTGCCCACCCCCGGCATGGGTGGAATGGGTTGGGATGGGAGACAGCGTTGAGAGCTGACTGTGTGTGGACGCTGCTCAGGGCCTCCCTCGATGACGTGGCTTCCCAGAGTTCCTTCGCTTTGCCGCTGGCTTGTCAAATAGTTGAGGGAACGGAGGCCTGGAGAGGTCCAGAAGCTTGCCCAAGGTCATCCAGCCAACGCGGCTGCCTGCATCTGCGCCCCCTGCACTGCGCCCGGCTCCCCAAGCAGAGGACAGGACCTCTGCTTCCAGATCGTATCTAGTGGCTAATGAAATTTTATTTTATGCAGTTTTTCAAGGGAGTTCACACCCATGGTCTGATTGAAAAAGTAATTAGTATTCATATTAGAGCTTACCAAACAATTCCCTGATATTCGAGCATCGGCAGAGGACCAGAGCAGCACTGTGTGGATTGTTGATTTACAGCTCCCTGTGCACAACGGGCTCGGCAGCAGGCTGTAAATAAAATTAAAATAAATGGAAACAATGCACCTATAAATTGGGTTGCAGGAACCTCCAATCGCCTTTTAGAGGAAATCCCTGATAAAATGCTGTTTGGCAATCTCTTGCAAAGAGGAGGGATGTCGATCGTCGTGGCACAGAGTGAAGGACGGCCCTGGGACGGTGCAAACAGAGCAGTTAGCTCATTCTACCCGATCGGGTGCTTTGGAGTCAGCTACGTTGGAAGTTTCTTTTTTTCTCTTTTTCTCTCATTATTTTGGTATCTTTTTAGGTGAGATAGTGACTCCCCGTCAAAACTGCATGCTTCTTTTTGGAGGTTGCCTGCATTTCTATTATTCCTTTTCTTTTTGAGGCAACTCCTGGGCTTCTGGTTGTGGAAAGTGGTAGAGGCCCAGGGAGAGGCTGGGCAGGGCGGGATGCCCAGTGCGATGTGGTCCTTGCCACCGGGGGGGCTGGGGAGCATCTGGCCACTGAGCTGGCAGGTCCAGAGCAGGTGCTGGGGGGCCTCTCTACAGAGAAGTCACCTTGTCTGTTGGAGAAATTCTGTGTTCTTCATTCTTGTGACCAATGGAGAAGGGTAAATTCTCCTAAAAATATATATTGTTCATTTTAGCCAAAAATTTTTTTGTGTGGTACTGGGGATTGAATCCTGGGGTGCTCTACCACTGAACTATATCCCCAGCCATTTTTATTTTTTATTTGGAGACAGGGTCTTTCTGAGTTTTCCTAAGCTGGCCTCAAACTTGCGATCCTCTTGCCTCAGCCCCCCAAGTTGCTGGCATTACAGGCAGGCGTGCCGCCAAGCCCAGCTTAGTAAAGTGTCTTAACTGAAAGATCATCTTAAGGAAAATGCCTTTGTTTTTATTCTCTGAGTTAAATTACAACTCTTTTTCTGATTTTTTGATATTTGGTATTTACAAGTATTTTGGTATTTGCTAAAGTATTTGGAAAGCTGCTTTCTCATGGACAAAGACATCGACAGGCAACACTTTAATGCATCTTTCTTTCATTTGGTTTCCATTGAGCTCTGTGGGGCACGAGGAAAAAGGAGGACACGGATGGGGCACAGAAAGCGAATGGTGCTGGTCCTTCGCTGGGTGGGTGCCTCTTATAGGGTGAACTTGAGTGTCGATGGACACCTGCGGAGAACAAGACACACGTGCATTTTGAGATCCTGATGGACCGAGAAGGGGTTCTGGGACCTGGCCAGGCCAAGAAAGAGGGAGGGCGAGAGCTCTTCTGACTAGGGAACCTAGCCTCAACCAGGCTGTGATTTGAATCTGTCAGGTCAACAGGGAGATCGTCTTACTCTCTTGTGTCTCTTCATTTCATGTAGATAGTGGGTAAGCAATCACCCGATGGCTGTGTGCAAAAGCACTAACGTGACTCTTTAACTCAGCTGACTATACTCGTGGGAAGCTTAAGCTGTTTGGACTGACGGTCACAACTCAGGCCTCATTTCAAAGGTCTTTGATTGAGGGCAGTAGGCGGACATTTAGATGGACCAATCCCGAGAGGGCCTGAAGGTGAGTCATGGCAACCGCTGGCTACTTTTGACCCCGGGAGGGCCTGTCACCGCGAAGCACCAGCTCCTCACATGCAGGCACAGGGTCCTCACACTGAGCCACTGAGCCCCCCAGCGCGTCCCTAGCTGGGCCTCTGCTGCCCCTCCCTGGCCTTGTCCCTAGGGACCTGGTGACTTGTAGGGTGACAGGACTCAAAGCAGCAATAGGCAAAGGCTGGTGTAAAGGAGGGAGGAACACATCTAGCCCCGGGGATCAGGAGTATCTTTCCAGGAGAAAGTGGTCCCTGGACAGAGTTTGGGCGTGAGAAGGCAGGGAGACGAGGGGGTAGTGTCCAGGGGCAGCAGTGAGGGGTGACAGTGGCTGCAGACCCATGAGGGGTCTTGTTTCTCTGGCGCTTGGGTCTAGCTGAAAGAGAGGCGCGTGCTAGCTGAGTGCTAACTAGGGCAAGGCGCTTCTTCTGTGGGCGGAAACAGCGGTGAACCAGGGTGCAGGGACGTGCCAGCAGAGGGGGTTGGACTCTCATCTCCCCTTTGTTCCTCTGCCCGTTGCCTTAACATTTTAAAAAATTAATTAATTTATTTTTAGTGTGCTTTTATTGGTGCATTATTGCCTCACATCATAATGTAAATCATGTTGACATTGACATACATGCACACAGCACTTGGTGCCCCCCTCCATTTTTTTTTTAATAGTGTATTATTACTAAAGTTGGATTTAGAACCTGTACATCTCTAACCTCTGAAGTAGGCTTAGCCCCAGCCAAGGGGAGCAGGTGCAAAGCTCAAAGCCCAATTAAGAGGAATGAATACAGACTGCTGGGCTGAACAAAACAGGGGAGAGGCCCAGGGGTATAAGGAAATACCAGAATAAAAAGGCACAGAGGCTAGAATAACATCAGCCCTCAACCCCCAACAGGAGCATCAATTTCGACCACCCCCGCAGATGAGAGTGTCTTTATGGGAGGGTGGGAGGCCAGTAGAGAGGTCTTGGCACCTTATTGGAAGACAAAATGGGTACATTGAAGAGGATTAGAAGAACATTTTCATCTTACCCCTGATGCCCTTCCGCTACGGTGGTACAGCTCCGTGCCAAGAGAGGCCCCCTCAGCCTACTCTTTCTGCTACAGGTGAAGGTGTGAATGTAGTGAATTCCCAGCTTCTCCAGTCATGGGAGATGCTGTCCAAGAGGCTTATTTCTTTCTCACCCACTCAGAACACTTAGTCTGGTGGACAGCTAGGAGTGGGGGACATGGCCTGGGAGTCCTGGGGGCATGGAACTCAACAGCGCTGTGGTTTCCATTAACTGCCTCATGGACTATGCCAAGAGGCTTGCATATGAACCTGATAGGGTGCATTACTTACAGATACCCCCAAGTAGTCCACACGTACCCTAGCCACCCGCTTAAGGCAGTTCTCTGTACACTCAAACCACTCACCCCACGCCCTGTGCACGCCGCCCATGAGCCTCTGCAGATTGTGCATGAATACACAGATAGCTCGGGAGAAAGAGCTTAGGTAACCTTTAATACTTTAGCACTGCACTAAGGAAAATAATGGGAGCCCCTCAGCCTCTGGGCTTACTTTACAGGATTGAGATAAGGCATACAATCCTCAGACTTCACTCCCACGAATGAATAGGAGGAGTCACTGTCTGTCTGCATAGATAAAGTTGAAGAGATCTCTAGCATCCTTCGCTAGGCTGACTGGTGAAGATCTTTCTTTCCCAAACTCAATCGGTAAGACTGGGGTTTGGTGACTGTTGTTTCAAATTTGAGACATAAAAATGCAAGATTCCAAGGAAAATGAGGGAAAAACATTAAAAATAAAAAAGACACGATCCAAGGAATACAATAATTTTCCTGAATCCTAAAGAAATGGAGATCTACAAGTTTCCAGACAAATAATTCCAAGTAATTGTTTATGGAGGCTGGAGAAGTCATAAGAGTTCATAGACACCTCAACCAAAAGAAGAAAGCAATATATGAACAAAATGAACAGTATAACAGAGCTAGAAATCATAAAAATAACCGGAAACTCTGGAGTTGACGAATGCAGTGACTGAGCAAAGAAATACAATAGAGAGCCTCAACAACAGACTCTACTAATCAGAAGAGTCAGTGAACTTGAAGACAGGTCATAAGAAATTATCTAGTCAGAGAAGAATAAAGAATGAAAAAGAATGAAGAAAGCCTATTGGATTTATGGGACCTATTAAGTGAGCCAAGATATGTATTGTGTAACTTTCAGAAAGAGAGAGAAAGAAGCAGAAAGCTTATTTAAAGAAACATTCACTAACTTTTAAAACTTTCAGAATCTGGGGAGAGAATTAGTCATCCAGAGTCAAGATGTCCATTGGACCTCAAATGGGTTGAACATTAAAAAGTCTATACTAAGAATCACTACAATTAAAATGTCAATAGTCAAAGACAAAGAGAAAAATTTTGAAAGCAGCAAGGCAAGAGAAAAGCAACTTGTCACATACAAGGGAACATTATAAGACTTAACTGACTTATCAGCAGATATCTCAGTGGAAACCTTGTAGACCAGGAGTGAGTGGGATGATATATTCATGTGCTGAAAGAAAAAAAAAAACAAAACAACTTGCCAACCAAGAATACAGTACCCTGGCAAAGCTGTCCTTCCGAGATGAGGTGAGATGAAGACTTTCCCAGACAGACAAAAGCAAAAGGAGTTCACCACCACTAGACGTGCATTAAAAGACATGCTAAAGTGAATTCTTCAACTTGAAATGAAAGGGTGCTAATTGATAACATGAAAATACATGAAAGTATAGTATTCACCGGTAAAGGCAAATATAGTCTAATTCATAAAACTCTATAACACTGTTACGGTGGTGTGTGAATTACTTTTAACTCTAGTATAAAAGGTAAAAGAAAAAATAATTAAAAATAACTATAGCTATAATTGTTAATAAATGAACAAGCAAAAGGAATTAAATTGTGATATTATCAGTAGCATAAAATGTTTATGTATAGCCAGGCCTGGTAGCACACACCTGTAATCCCAGTACTTGGCTGACACAGGAGGATTGAAGGTTTGAGTCCAGTCTTAGCAACTTAGCAGGACTCTCAGCAATCTAGTGAGATCCTATTTCAAAAGGAAAAAATAAAAAAGGCTGGGGGTTTGGCTTGGAGGTAAAAGCCTCTGGGTTCAGTCCTCAGTGTTTCTCTCTCTCTCTCTCTCTCTCTCTCTCTCTCTCTCTCTCTCTCTCACACACACACACACACACACACACACTTATGTGTTATGTGTGTGAAGTAAAAGTGTAAGGTTTTATATGCAGTTGAGGTTAAGTTGTGCTGTAGTTTGGATCTTGACTCTTCCCCAAAGGTTCCTTTGGTCCTGAGCCCATGGTACTGTTGGGAGGTGGTGGGACCTTTAGGGGGTGGGGCCTAGTGGGAGGTCTTTATGTCACTGAAACTATGACCTGAGGGGGATGTGGGACCCTAGCCCTTTCCTACTTTTCTTTTTTGAGAAAGAATGAAAACATACTACTACTACCGAAAAACTCAAATTACAGCAGAAGACAGCAAGAGAGGAAAAGGGGGGAGAAAAAATGCAAAACAAAACGCAATGAACAACATGGTAGTAACGATTCCTCATCTATCAATAATTGCTTTAAATGTAAATGGCTTAAATTTGCCAGTCAAAAGACAAAGTGACCAATGCAAAAAATATCCCACAGTATGCTGCTTGTAAGAGACTCATTTAATCTTTAAAGACACACACACACACACACACACACACACACACACACACACTGAAGTGAAGGGATGGACACAAGTATTATGTGCAAATGGAAACAAAAGAAAGCAGAGGTGGCTATCCTTATATCTGACAAAATAGACTGTATAGCAAAAACAAAGTCATCATATAATGACCAAGGGGTCAACTAATCTAAAAGATGTAATAATTGTAAATATATAACTAGCTAGATCAGGGTTCCTAAATGTATAAATCAAATATTAATAGAACTTAAGAGAAAAATAGAAATATAATAATAAGGGACTTAAATATCCCACTTTCAATAATAAATCAATCGTTTGAGCAGAAAATCAATAAGGAAACGGTAATCTTGAATAATAATATAGGACAAATGAACCTAACAGACATATATATATATATATATATATATATCACTCCATCTATCAGTGGAATATATATTCTTCTCAAGGGCATATGGATCATTCTCCAGGGTAGATCATATGTTGGGCCACAAAAACAAATCTTAACAAGAGGAGTGAGGTCAAGAGTCTTTTCTGACCACAGTGTTATAAGACTGGAAATCAATAATAGGAGGAATATTCACAAATGTCTGAAAATTAAATAGTGCACTCTTGAACAACCATCAAGTTAAAAGAAGAAATAAAAATGGAAATTAAAATATTTCTTGAGATAAATGAAAATGGAAATACAACATACCAACACTTATGTAATATAGCCAAAGCAGTTCTAAGAGGCAAGTTTATAGTGACAAATGCCTACATTAAGAAAAATGAAAGATCTTAAATAAACAACTGAATTTTATGCTTCAAGGAACTAGAAAAAGAAAAATTTAGTTCAAAGAGCAGAAATAAATGAACCTTGAGAGCTTGTTTGGAAGTTCTAGCAGGGGAGGGCTCCTCATACACCCTTGATTTAATAAGTCCTCTGTTGGGGAAGGTCGTCCTCTTTGATGGAGCATGCAGCTTTGGGACACACATGGAGTGTTGAGGGGGGAAGGGGACACCCACCTTGCTAGCCAGATCAGCCAAATCAATCCTAGGGATCATTGAGGTGACAGATGTTGTAGCCAGATCTCCTTCACATCCAAACAGAAATAAATGGAGACTAGAAAAAAATAAGAACAATCAAACAAAGAGTTTTTTTAAAAAAACAATAAACAAAATTAGCAAACCATTAGCTAGAGCAATCAAGAAAAAGAGATAGCTCAAATACAATTATAAGTGAAAGAGGGAACATTACAACTCATACCATACAAATAGCAAGGATGATAAGAGAATGCTATGAATAATTATACACCAACACATTGGAGAACCTAGAAGAAATGGATAAATTTCTAGAAATATGCAACTTACCGAGAGTAAATTATGAAGAAATAGGAAAACTGAACCAACTATCAGTGAGAAGGAAATTGAATCAATAATCCAATACCTTCCAACAAAGAGGAGCCCAGGTGGTGATTTTTACCAAATATTTAAAGAAGAATTACCTCCAGTCCTTCTCAAATTATTAAAAAAAGAAGAAGCAGAAGAAGCAGAAGAAGCAGAAGCAGAAGCAGAAGAAGAAGAAGAAGAAGAAGAAGAAGAAAATGGAAATGCCATACCCTGATTTAAAAAAAAAAAAAAGCCAGACAAATACACTACAAGAAAAGAAAATCACTGTACAACATACATAATTAGAATAGGTGTGCAAATTTTCAACAGAATGCTAACAGACTGAGTTCCACAGCACAGCAGGATCAAGAGGGATTGACCCCTGGAATGCAAGGATGGTTCAACATACACACACCAATGAATGTGATAAACCTCATTAGCAGACTGAAGGAGAAAAACCCTATGATCATTTTAACAGATGTAGAAAAAGCATTTGACAAAATGCATTGTCTTTGTATGATAAAAACTCAACAACTTTAGTGTTAGAAGGAGTATACATAAACACAACAGAGGCTTCATGTGACCGGACCCTGCTAATATTACACCCAGTAGTGAAAAACTGAAAGCTTTTTCTCTAAGATCAGGAACACAAGACAAAGATGCCTACTTTCACTACTAGTACTCAACATGGTACTGAAAGCCCTAGCCAAAAAAATTAAAACAAGAAAAAGAAATATGAGGCAGCGTCCAAATCAGAAACGAAGAGGTAAAATTGCCTCTCTTTGCAGATGACATGATCTCATACATAGGTCAGCTTTCCATTGCTATGACATAATACTGGAGACAGGCAACTTAAGAAGACAAGATTCAGTCCATGATCACTTGGCTGTGTTGTTTTGGAGCCTGGGGTGAGGCAGAGTGTCACACAGAGAGTTCACGGTAGGTAGAGCAAAGCTGGTCACCTCAGGGTGGCCAGGAAAGAGTGGAGGGATCCTAAAGTTCCCTGCGAGGGCATGTCTCCAGTGACCTCATGTCCTTCCCTTAAGTCTGCCCTCTGTAGGTGCCACCACTTCCCTTTTCTCTCTCACCTGCTTCCTCGTGTGAAGATGCAGCAAGAGGCCAGGCGTGGTGGCCCGTGCTTATAATCCCAGTACTAGGGAGGCTGAGACTGGAGGATCCAGGTTTGCGGCCAGACTCAGCTACTTAGTGAGGCCCTCTGCAATTTAGTGAGACCTTGTTTCAAGATAAAGAATAAAAAAATAGGACTGAGGATGTAACTTGGAGGTAGAATGCCCCTGGGTTCAATCCCCAGTACTGCAAAAGAAAAAAAGAAAAAAAATGCAGCAAGAAGGCCCTGTCAGACCCTGAACCACCTCAGTCTTCAACTTCCAACTCCCAGAACTTTGAGGGGAAAATGTTCTTTATAAATGCCACATGCCTGCAATCCAAGTGCGTGGGAGACTGAGACAGGAGGCTCGCATATTTGAGGCCCACCTCAGCAAGTTAGTGAGACCCTGTTTCAAAAAAAAAGACAAATACATGAAAAAAAGGATTGGTGGTGTTTCTCAGTCCCCAGAACCAAACAGCAACGATCAAAGCAAACTAAACCAACCAAATAACCAACCAACCAACCAACCAACCAACCAAACAAACAAACAAACAAAACCCCCGATACTCCAGCCCCCCAGGATCTCACAGAACAACAGCAAAACAATATGAATGAACCCAGAGGACGTTCTGGTAAGTGGATTAAGCCGGATATAGAAAGACAGACACTGTATGGCTTTACTTATATGTGAGATCTAAAGAAGTCCAACTCATAGAAACAAAGAATGCTGTTTGCCAGGGGCTGGGGGGAGTGAGGAGATACTGGTCAAAGGTACAACCTTTCCATTATATGATGGATAAATTCTGAGGGTCTAATGTGTAGCACGGTCACTATAGTTAACAGTACTGTGTTGCATATTTGTAATTTGCTAAGAGAGTAGATCTTAAGTATTTTTACTACATGCACACACATGCATATGCGCGCCCACTCACACACACACACACACGTCCAAGAAAGGTAACTGAGGGGAAGAGTATGTTAATTAATGTGACTGTGTTGATCATTTCATAATGTATAACTCTATCAAAACATCATGTCGTATACCTTAAATATATGCAATTTTTATTTGTCAATTAAACTTCAAAAGAAGCTTGGAGAAATTGCATCTAAGTATTCCCAGTACCACTAATCATTACTTCTTACCCTATAATTGGGCCCAGTCAACACAAAACAAGCGCAGATTTGTAAATGATAAGTATAGATGTTGCCACTACGACCTTTAAACTGCTTCTCAATTTAAAGCATGCACCACCAAGTTTGCATTTCCCAGCAAAGGCTGAACGACCAACCCAGAGGGAAGCACCACGCTCCTTTCCCTGGGAGCGCTCGAGTGATGGAGGCCACCATGGCGTGGGCCACCTCCGGGCCACCTCCAAGGAGGCTGCCCAGTCATGGAGTTGAGTGAGGCCTCTGTGGGATCCGACACGTGCAATTTATTTTTAGCATTTTACTGTGAAATACTTCAATCATAGACGTTGAGAGACTTGTCAGTGGCCAGCCGCGCAGGCCACCATATCGAGCGCGTTACGCCTCTCTCCCTCTGTCTCTTCCCTCACTAGCAGCCATCCATCTTTTTTTGGGGGGGGGGCTGCATTTCAAAATATGTTATAGACATCAGTTAATCACTAAACACTTTAGCGTGCATGTCATCAACTAGATCTGGTCTTCTGGGGGAGGTGAAATTGGCCCCACGAAATGTACAGATCTGCAGTATGAAACTCAACTGGATGAGTTTTGACACACCAATGGCCCGTGCTACCCATGCTCCCGCTATGCGGAAGAACCCCAGCTCCAGTGCATGAAGTTCTCAGGTGCCCTTTTCCAGTACACAGACCGGACAGCCGTGCCCAGTGGGCAGCCTTGGGGCACGAGTTGCACAAGTCGGGCTGGAGGGCCGGGTGCTTTGGCAGGTGTGAGTGGGGAATATTGCCCGTGGATATGCAACTTGAATGACACCTGTGTCCTTGGGCATATGCGATGGGACAGGTAGCAGGGCTGGGCTTACTCGGTCTGCTGGGTCTTGGTCCTGAGTGTTCCCGGTACCCGAGTCATTGATGGAAAATGCTTTTAGTTCTTCATATTCGGCCAAGTGACTTTCGATTTCAAAATGCCCTTCTCTGATCCTACTTCTGCAAGTTGGGGTCAGTTCTTACTCTCTGAGCTACTCATTCGGCAATGGCCCGCTGTGGCCCCGTGTCTAAGGGGCAGCCGCTGGGCCCCGTCTACTCCCAGCAGGGTGAGGGGGGCCAGGATCCTCAATTCCTCTGTGCCTCAGTGTCCCCTTCTGTCAAGTGGGAGTGGTGGTGGGACCCCTTGCTAGTTCTAAGAGTTCTGAGCACCAGCATGCCGGCTCTCAGTGCCATGCTCCGCTCAGTGGGCCAGCCCTCGGCATGGCTGCCATCATGTTTGTTTTTACAGCAAAAACAGCGGCTCCCTTGTGTGGATGACGCCGCCGTGAGCTTATGCGACTGCCCCAGACCCTGCTCTCTAGGCTGGTCGTCCCGGGGTGCTGAGCTGTGACAGACTCCTGGCTGGGTGTAATGCTATCTCACACACATCCCTCCGCCATCATTAAGCCGCCTGAAGGTGCTCCTGTGGGGCCTGCAGCTGCAACCACACCTAGTCAGAGCGAAGCCTCTGCACCCTCTGGTGGGCGGTGATGGCCCAGAAGCGTTGCGGGCTCTTGGCCCTCGTGTGGCCCCTGAGCGGGCCGCGATAGGAGCATGCTGGGTTGGGGACAAGTCCTCCTCTGTCACAGCCGGCCTTACCCTGGTGGCCCGGAAGGCCCCTTCCCACAACCAGAGCTCCATCCCCGCTCTGGAATCCGGAAGACAGCTGCTGGGCCTGGACCTTGGGCCGCTCTTCAGGGCGCCGGCCTGTAGTTGGGCACTGTCTGTGTCGCAAGAGTTGTTCTGCTAAAATAAGGACTGTCTCTCATATGTTGATTTTGTGCAGAAAAGAACCTAGCAGTGGGATATTGCATTTTGAAATTAATTGTTTCCAGATAAATACTCACTTCCTCTCATCTGGGCTGATTAGATTCTGTCTCTGGGCTTCAGACTTCAAGATGTCTGTGCTTGGCCCACGGTTGTATCTGACGTGATTTTCTGTCTTGTACATGTACCCTGAATAAGCCTTTTGTTCCATTGAGAAGATTAAGGGCAGTATTGGGTTGGAAAAATTTTAATGAAGCACCTAACAGAGCTATTATTCATTTTTGAAACAAGTTGCTGTGGTTACCATAGAAATATTAAACCTTTTATTAACTATTTTGCCTTCCAGTCTTCAGTAAGTTTTTGCGACGTACTCAAGGGGGAGCTGCAGGTCCGTGGACCTGGCGTCTGGAAAGAATTTTCTAGCTCTGTTGTGTTAAATCATTCAAGGAATTTATGTTATAGGAACATAAAGCTTATAAATCTAGTTTATCATATCTATCATTTAATTGTTCATGCAAGCCAGCTCTTCATGTAGCGATTTACAGTAATCTCAGTGAAATAACAGTTTTGTGTCACAAAATGAATAATGCATGCAAAGAAATTGTTGAGCTCCTTAAAATCATTATGCTCAAAATATTAGGCTCTTTTATTTGAAAGCGATAGAATGATGATCATGTGGTGGTGGCAGGCTGGGGACCCAGAGTCGGGTGCCCGTGTTGGCGTTGGGTCGCTGCTGTCAGGAAGGAGGTGGTGGCGAGATGTTCCCGGTAGGGCTCTGCACTTTGCCACGGTGAGAGCCGGCAGTCCACGGGCCCTGTGGGAGGGCCGCGTGTCGGTTTCAGGGGGAGACGCTGTTCAAAGGATGAGATGTCTTTTAGACATCCTTCTGTCTGGGCCCAGACAGGGATCTCGCTGAGAGTGCTGTTGCCAGGCAGAACTGTGGAGTTTGCCACCGAGAATGGGCAGGGCGGCGCTTCTGCTCCCGTCTCTCCTCTCCCAGCAGCACAGTCCCGTGATGAGCTTCTTGTTGTTATTTTTCAGTGGCGAGGTTAATGGGCAGTAGCCGCTGTGATTTTTTCGTAGGGAGCGACTCAGCGCGTTGGGCTCGCCTTAGCAGTATTTATCCATTCCTGTGTGTGTTCGTCACCGGGCGTGGTGCCCACTTGCTGTAGTGTGAGGTCTCTGAGGAGCAACGCTGCAAGAAATGTGGAGGTCCTCGGGCCCAGGTCACCGGGCCCCTGGGTGCAGGGAGCGAGAGGGGGGCAGCTCCTCACCCAGAAACGGGAGCTCTGCTGTTCAGGAGTCAGCTTTCCAGGTGGGAATGTCACCAGCCACCACCCGAAGGTCTGTGCCGCCTTTAGCTCTCCAATGCTGTAAAAAACCCGTGTTATGAAAAATTTTCAAACACACGCAAAGGTCGAGAGAACAGCGCCATGAAGCCAGGACACCTGTCCCCAAGACTCGGCGGTGACAGGATGCCGCCGCGGCCGTCTCATCTGTCTCTTTTTTCTTTTCCTTTTCCTTTGTTGGAGTATTTCAAAGCAAATCCCAGACATCATGTCATTTCACCTTTCCGTGCTTCAGTATGCATTCCAAAAAAAAAAAAAAAAAATCCCCCCAAACCTCCTGCCATTTTCAGAACCCTGCGCTGATGAGAGGCCCTTGGGCAGGTGTGTCCCTGAGTGGACGCGGTGGCCCAGCCTGGGCCTCAGGCCACCTGCCTTCCCACAGTCAGCAGTTCACGAGGTCTTTGGCTACCCGGGAGCCGATTCTATGGGGAGCGCTTTGTCATCTTCGGAGCCCCAGTGTTGGGTGGCCGGACCTGGAGGCACGTGGTATGTCCTGTGGCTTTAGTTTAACGCTGAGATCCGCAAGCATGAAGGGTGCTGGAGAAGAGGTGGTCGCCAGGGGAGACCCAGGAGGCAGGACCACCTGGCGGGGACGTCCTGCGTGACTGGGAGGGCCAGGCACGCGGCCCAGGAGCAGCGTTGCCCACCGGGCTCTGGTGGACACGTCTGACGGGTTCTAAGGCGTCGAGGTTGGCGGCTCCATCTCATTCTTCCCCTCCCCCACGGCGTGCACAGACCCCAGGGAGATGTGTGCTGCCTTGGGCTTTCTCTCTTGATCTTAGGTTGTGCTTCCCAGGTTTGCTGATCGTGCCCCAGGCCTGTGGCTTTCCCGAGTTAGGACTTTTGAGTCCTTTATTCCAAGATATACAAAATCTCCTAGGGAACTAGTCAAATACTGTGGGAGAGTGAGTGCAGGAGGGAATGAGAATGTGTGTGTGTATGTGTGTGCATGTATTGTGCGTGTATTGTATTGT
This sequence comes from Graphiurus murinus, assembly GCA_004027655.1. NCBI lineage: Eukaryota > Metazoa > Chordata > Mammalia > Rodentia > Gliridae > Graphiurus > Graphiurus murinus. The sequence goes on from PVLC010006861.1 coordinate 27,416, forward strand.
GTATGTGTGTGTGTACATTTGTGTATGTGTGTATTTGTGTGTGTCTGTTGGGGGGGGGCATACAGTAACCTCCCAGGGAGAGGATCCCGAGGACTTCCTGAGCAGTAGACTTTCTTCCCAGGTGACAGTCCCACCCCTAGTAGATGAGAAACTCTTTGGGAGAGTGAATTTAATCTAAGTTCGCTGGAAAATGGCTTTGTAATGGGAGGGTTTTGCTCATTAAGCGTGGCTTTGAAACATTTCATTTGTATTCCGTTCCTCTGTTATTTTCACTCCCCGAGCAGTGCCGCCGAGGGGCCTCCGAAGAGCTCTTGAAGTGTTCCGGGGAACTCAGAGGCACCCCCGCCCCGCAGGTGGACGCTCCTGCCAGAAGCCTTCCATCAGGGGCCCAGGAGGAGAGGGGGAGGCTGGCCGCGTGAGCGTGCCGAGTGGCAGCCAGGCCCAAAAAGTGGTCCGTGACCCGCTGCAGCGAGGTTTCAAAGCCGGCTGCGCGTGAGTTTTAAGTGCGCCCTCGTCGAGGCGGCTGCTTCTGAGTGGACAGTGGGTTCTCTGAGCCGAGGGGGGTCTCGGGAGGGCAAGGGTCTGCCATAGGTTCACAGTCTTTCTATCAGCAGCTCAGACAACCCCGGCTGGGCTCTCCGGTGCAAATATTTATCACCTTGCTTGGTAACAAGGGCTTTCTCTGGTGTTGCCGAGGCTGGCTGATGATGTTTATGCTGTTACCGTATATTACTTTTTTATTGCACACTATTTCTGTTGCAAATAGTCATAAATATGGTTACAGTTTTGACTGCATTATGACATGTTGCTCTAAGTAGTCCCGAGTACACCGCAGTCATAGGGCTGAGCGATTTGTATTCTTCCTCTGGCGTGTCTGTTGGTGTGTGTCAGCTAACAGTAATGCCACCACTGTGTCACCTCCTTCCTAGCTGTCAGGCCTTCACTGTGTGGCTCCCTAACTCCTGGAGCTCTGCATCTTTGGGGGGGCCCTCTTGGACCCCCTGAGACCGTGCAGCTTTGGCTTGCTGCCCCCATTCCCTGTTTGAAGCTCTTGGGGTCCCACACCGTCCTCAGGTCCTGGAACTGTGGCTCGGCAGCTGGCCCCCTTCCTTAGCCTCTCCTGGCATCTCACTAGGTACGTGGTACACAGCCTGATTCATCTGCTGTCTCTGTCTCTTCCTAATGGAAAGAGCTTGGATTGGTTTTGCAACTTTTGGGGGCTTGCTTTAACTTGTAAGATGGTGTAAGATGGTGGTGTGGCATGCCGGTGCCGGCTCTGCCCCGCTCTGTAGCTGTCACCTGCACTGCAGTGTCTCTCTGCTGGTTACTAGCACTTTGAAGCCCATGTGACCTGTGGGTTGATGAAGGCGCCCCTCGTCTCCATGGAAGTTATTTCTTTTTGGTCACCGTGTCGTCAGCTGGGTTTGGATGGACTTGAGCGAGGGGCTTAGCTGTGGCTGGCATCCTGAGCATCTGGAGGAGGCTCCCGCCTGGAGCACCTGCTGCCTTTCCTTGGAGCGTGCCCATGCTGCGGCTCTGCCTGAGCCGTGGGGTGCGGGGTGGGGTGCAGGATGGGTGGCCACCTCGGTGCAGACCAGGGGCAGAGCCGAGACAGGCAGTAGGAGCGTGGGCCGGGAGCGCCGTGGCTGGAGCATGAAGGAGGCGTCTGCCCACAGCACCTCTGTCCCTCCGCACCCCTGTCGCTTCAGCACACAGGCTGCTTTGTGCTGACGGGGCCAAGCAGGGTAACTGAGGCAGGCCTGCAGGTACCTGTGAAGTGTCTGTCTGTTAGGGTTGAGGACTGATGCCAGCATGGTGCCTATGTGGTGTGCAGGGGTGTGTGTGTGTGTGTGTGTGTGTATGCACATGAACAATTCACATGTGCAAATACAGTGTACAGAACTTTTTTGGGAAGGGATAAAACTGGACCCTATGTGTTGGGAAACAACTATTATCCCATTCAAAATGAGGTACTTGTTGCGGCCACAAGCATGACTGTGATAAAAACAACACTGAGACGCGAGGATGTGGAGGAATCCAGACGCTGCACACCTCGGGGTGCTGGTGTGGCCACCGTGCAACACAGTGGCCGAGCTTACATTGGTGGGACACAGAGCTGCCGCCCGACGCAGCAGCTGCACGCCGAGGGACATGGAGAAAAACGAAAAACGTGTCCACGTGGGAACTTGTGACTGTTCCCAGCATCGTCATTCATAAGAGCTGAAAGACGGAAACAACCCCCATGTCCATCAACAGGTGAATGGAAGCTGGGTGTGGTGGCGCAGCCTGTGACCCAGTACCTGGGAGGCCGAGACAGGAGGATCTCAGGCTGGAGGGCAGCCTCCAGCCTCCGCAACTGAGCAAGACTCTGTCTCAAAATAAAAAAATGAAAAAAGGGCTGGGGGTGTAGCTTGGAGGTAGAATGTCCCTGGATTCAATCCCCAGTACCAAACAAACACAAAAACAAAAACAGCAACCCTAAAAGAGATGAATGGAGAAAAAAGATGTCTACGTGGCGTCCTGTGCTGGCACGAGCTGCCTGTGGCTGAAGCAGTAATCATTAGGTCAGTGAAAGGAGCCAGTCGCGCCAGCCACGTGTGGGCCATGCCTGCTTATGCGCGCCATTCAGAATAGGCAAACCCCTAGCAACAGAGTCGATTAGGAGTTGCCAAGGCCTGGGAGAGCCGAGGTGAGGGGCGCCTGCTAGCAGGGATCTGCTTTCCATTTTGGGTGAGGAAGATGTTCCAGAATTAGATGGGAGTGATGGTTACACAGCTCTGCGCATATACTAAGGACTGCCGAATTGTACGCTTGGAATTTTATGCTATGTGAATTATGTCTCAATAAACGTAGAGCACGGCTGCTGGCGTTTTCCGTGGGCAGCCATGAGGGAGTTGGCCAGGGCCCGCCCGCCCCTCCGGAGGTTCCAATTGTGGGCAGAGTGGCCCCAGGTGGCACGCACGCCCGTGCCCGCTGCATAGGCAGTGTTTGCTGTGTTCCCGGCACTGCCCGATTGACACCTGCGCGGCGCGAGTGTCTCTCCCGGCGCTGTCTTCTGCAACACTCTGCAGGGTCCAGGACACCCCCGATGCCCCACTCATCAGCCCTTTCTCACTGAGGCGATACTTTGAAGGCGCTTTAAGACCAGCAGTGGAGCAGCACATGTCTGAAATGAAGGTAGCGGCTCCCAGGGAAGACCGAGCCCTCGCCCAGCCTCCCTGCTTCCTGAGCGCCGGTGCCTTTCTCCACCTCTGTTTTTGTCTTTGTTTCTGGCCTTTCGGCCTTGCCTGCTCCTTCTGCACCCCGGCCCCCTCTACCCTTCTCGTGGGGGGCAGGGATGATAAAGGCCTCTGTGGTATCTGAGCTGAATCCCAGGATTGTTGAAAGTGGGTAAGAGTGGAGTGGAGGTGCCTGCTTCCAGCGCGTGCTAATTGTACATGGGAGAGGGTAGGCATGAGACCGGGAATCCCTGAGCAGGGCCCCCTCTGTGCTGGAGTGCTGCTATTCTAGCCTCCGTCCCTGCCGTGCTGGGGCCACGTGACCGTCTTCAGCCTCCCGCCAACAGAGGAGTGCCCAGAGAGTTTCAGCATTTCACTTGCAGCTGCTCCCACGTGAACTTCGCTGTTTCTTGGGAGCTGAGAAGTGAGTTAATTCTCTTGTTTTATAGATGAAGAAGTTCCCTGACTCAGCAGATACTGTCTGAGCACTCTGTGCCTCTGCGGTGGCTCCTCAGTCCTTGCGTGTGTGCTGCGTGGCACTCTGTCGCACGTCTTGAAGACTTTTCCCTGGGCCTCGGTGCGCTCTTGCTCCAGTGTCTCCTGTGACTGGCCCACTGTCTCCCAGCCTCACACGTGTGTTGGCCAAACTGCATTTCTCAACTTCTTTCTCTCTTTTTTTTTTGGTGGTGGTGGTGGGGGTTCTGGGGATAGACCCCAAGGACATTCTATTTTATTTTTTCAATTTGGAAACAGGGTCTCACAAAGTTGCTGAAAGCCTCACTCAATTGCCGAGGCTGGCTTCGAACCTGCGATCCACCTGTCTCAGCCTCTCAAGTCTGGGCTTCCAGGTGTGTGCCTCTGTGCCCTCTTCATCTCCTCTTTAAGAGCGTGCTTTCCCTGGCTCGGAGCCCTGCACGTCCCCACTCCCCGGCTTCCTTCCCCACCTCCGTGTCTTCGGAGAGGCCCCGGCCTTGGCTCCAGCGCTCTCCTTCTGACCTGCATCCAGTGCAGGAAAGGTTGTGGCGCCTGAGTCTTCTTCCCTTGTTTGCAAAAGGGATGAGACTTGCCACGGGGGTGGGTGACCAGCTGTCATATGGAGCGGAGCGACGGTGCCGGCTCTGACGCTGCTCTGCGGGGTGGGTCGGTAGACACCGTGGACCTTTTCTCTCCGTTCTTACTTTTCCACTTAACTTCCTGTTTAAATCACAGACGCCTCTCATACCCAGGGTGAACCTGGGGCGTCTCTGTTGAATTTCGCCTCTCGGTGCCCACGTCTAGTTACCTCGAAAGCCCCTGTGTTCTTTTCCTTCAGAGCGGCCATCCCTTGACCCCGCATCTGTCCTTGGCTCTCAGCTGGGCCTGCCCTCGCTCGGACCCGGAGGGAGCAGCCCAGCCATCTCCCCGCCTCCCTCCCTTTCCCCTGTGGCGCTCTCCTGGTCCTCGCAGGGGTGAGTCACGTTGAAACACTGCTTTCCCCTCTACTTTAAAAGCTCCCCGTGGCTCACAGGACAGAGATCAGACTCCTGGTATTTAATGCGCTTCATAATTGGGCTCCTAATTACTTGTTCATCCTTCTGTTCCATCCGGACCTAGGAACCCACCGATCCCAGACTGTTCATTATTCTCTCTGCCAGACACTCGTGAGCAGTAACTATTAAAATGTGTGCGAAGCCCTGCACTTCTCTGATGCCACAACAGACAGCGCGGGAGTAGCTGTTATCGGAGTTAGTAAGCGCAAGCAGCGTGGGTTAGGATGGTTCCCCTTACCTGGAGTGTGTCTTTCTGCCATTTTTGGTGGGCTCAGGGCCACCAGGAAGCCCTCTCGTGCTTGTGCTGCTCACACCACCTCGCTGATGCCTGGCCCCAGGCCGAGCACGGCCCCGGTGGCTGGGCGTGCTGGCGGACCCCGATGTCCCGGCATGGTTATTCCTGTGCCCACAGTGTCTGCGCTGAAGAGCCTGTCCCATGGCTCCCCTGTCTGTACGCGAGGCAGGTGACTGAGGACTCCCTGGAGCAGTGCTCACTGGCTCTGCTGGGCCCTTACCTCTCACTACCCCAGGGACTGGCACAGGGCTTCTATTTTGGCTTACCATTTTGTATTCTGCGTAGCAGACATTCCTCCGCACCTTGCTTGGGCAGCACTGGTGCCAAAAATCAGGAAGTAGGGGCGGGTCAGACTCCGTGCCCGGCCCTGGCGCTCTGAGCAGGGCACAGATGGGCCTGGAGACAGGTATGCAGGTGCTGCTATGGATGGACGGTGCGGTATGCCCTGCCCGGGGTCCACCGGAGAAGGGAGGGAGCGGTCACGTCCGCACCGGGGAAGGTGGCTGGGTGCTGCAGCTGGGGAGCCAGGGGGGCCTCGGATGAGCAGCGAAAGGCTGTGCAGAGACCAGGACAGATGGCGTCCCCGACGCAAGCACTCTGGCGGGCCTGACGGAGCGAGGCTGACCGTGCTCTGGACTGCAGGCCAGCAGGTGGGGTGAGGTCAGCTCCCAGCTTTCCCGCGGTCTTTCCCTGCCATTTGAGCCTTTTTGGGGTGTGTTACATGTGTAGTGATGCGCAGGGGACTGTGGGATTGTGTGGCTTTGCCTTTGCAATCACATTGCGTACTTACCTCAAATGCACGGGCTCATCACAGCAAGACGACCTCGGCCTTGCCTGGTGGCCAGCTTCCCGCTGGTGGAGTCTCCGGTCACATGTGGCGTCTGGGCTGTGCCCCAGCCCTTTGGAGCCCGGAAGGGAGCCAGTGAGATTCCTCAGTGGTCCTGAGACAGCGCCTCTCTGTAGCTCTTCCTCAGGGGTCTGCTCCCACGACTTCTCCAGGTGAGCACGGGCCGGCAGGGACCCAGAGTAGCCATGGCGCCAGGGCCCACCCCACGCGCAGCGATGGCAGAGAGCTGGCTCAGAGGCCTGCGTGGCTGCCTGCTGCGTTTCGTACCGTAGCACTGGACTGAGTGTCCCGCTCCTGCTATCCACTCTGCCTGATGAGAATGGAGCAGCCTGCGGCCAGGTCTGTTAGCAGCAGACTGCCAGCTGCAGGGTGAGCGGAGCCCCGATTCACTCTAGCCCGCTCCCGACAAACATGTAAATACAGCCTATTTTAATGCTGAAATTGTAGGAGACACAGGGTCTATCTTCAATGGCTCCTACCGGAAAGCGAAAATGTGAACCTCAAGCTTCTAATTTGTTTGAAGGGATTTAGATTTTTAACATGGAATAGCAGTAGTCTTTCCTTTAATTAAATGCCATGCAACATTGGCTGTGGGATCAATGTATTGAAGGGAAAACCAGTGTAATTAGACCTTGTGAAGTGACTAACAAATGATGCGGGCTCTCTCGCAGGGTGGGGCGGGAGCTGGCCAAGCAGCTGCGGCTTAGTCGAACTTTCTTTGAAAGGCCAAAGTTTTCCTTTAGACATCTTGGCTCTATCTCTGGATTTTCTGTTAGCAGCTATTTTAATTTAGGATGTTTAAGACAGAGAAACACAAGATGGGCGTAAAGATTTTATCACTCGTAGGTCCTGTGTGTGTGTGTGTAAATGGTACGAGAGAGACAGAGGTAGCAGTGGATGGTGTGGGCCGGTGCCTTTAGTCCAGTGTTTTAGTTGGGTTTAAGGCAAGCAAGGTGAGTCCGTGGGTCCCTCTGTGACTGAGAGGTTGTGGGAGGGAGGAAGATGTGGGCCAGTGACTTTATTGTGGTCCAAGGTGTTCTCCAGCAAGTTTCCCATGGAGAGTTTTAGTTGGTGGCTTCGGGGGAAGGAAGCAGGAACCGTGGGGTCCCTCTGTGACGGAGGTCACCGTGGCAGAGCTGCACAGTCCCTGTGGGGCGAGGGGATCCGAGGGGCCAGTCAGCAGGCTGTGTGTATGTGGTTGTCCCTCGGCAGGTGGTCACCAGGAGGAGGCCGTGTAAGGCAGAGATCTGGCTGGACCACACTGGGGAGCTGCAGGAGGCAGAGAACTGGTGGCCGGGTGAGGGATCAGAGTCTGCCAGCACGAGGGCGTCCAATTGATATTCAGAATAGACACCGTGAGATTATAAGAATTGTAAGAATTCATTACGGCAACAAGTGGGTGTTGGCTAATTTAATTAGTTCCATGTTGCTAGACATTTAGATCATGTCTTTTGAAATATGTAAGCAATGCTTTGATGACCATCTTCCTGTGTAAATATTTGTTTGCATTTTGGATGACTCCCTTGGGATAGAGCCCTAGAAATGGAATCACTGGCACGGAGGGTGTGACCATTGTAGGGGAGGCTGGCGCATGCGCGTGCCCCGAGGTCCAGCTGGAGGGCTGCCTCTTGTTCGGTGGAGGCCGCATGTCCCCTGAGCTCCTGCCTGTGCCTGAGGCCCCCACGTAAGGGCGCCGTTGGCTTCTCTGTGTCAGGCATCTCCGAGTGAGAGTGAGTCTGATTTGCCTTCTGCCAGCCTGTGCCCGCCAGTTAACCACCAAAACCTAAACAAGAACTGAGCCACACGTCCACTTACACCAGGCCTGTGGAGGTTTTCAGTTAGTTTAGCAGAGGCTCGCGGGTCACTGAGAGGGCTCCTGGTGCTCTGCACCACTTTCCCTTCGAGGGGCAGCCCTGTTCAGATTCAGAGCCCTTTAGCGCTCCTTCGTTCTGAGGCAGAAGCTGCGTCTCCAAGCCTGTCATCATTACACCCTGTTACTAAGGGCCTCTGTCTTCCAGTCCACCCTCCTGAGGAAGCAGTTCAGGCTGTAGATATCTATTAAAACACTCCTTATCACCGGGCATGGTGTACACACCTGTAATCCTGTACTTGGGAGGCTGAGACAGGATGATTGCAGGTTTGAGGATAGCCTTAGCAAGGAGTGAGACTCTCAGCAACCTAATGAGACCCTATTTCAAAAACCAAAAAAAGAGCCGGGCGTGGTGGCGCATGCTTGTAACCCTAGCATTTGGGAGGCTGAGACTGGAGAATCCGCGTTCACGGCTAGCCTCAGCTACCTAGTGAGGCCCTGTTTCAAAATAAAGAATAAAAAATAGGGCTGGGATGTAGCTTGGAGGTAGAATGCCCCTGGGTTCAATCCCCAGTACCACACACACACACACACACACACACAAAAATAGGGCTGAGGGTATAGCTCAGAGGTAGAATGCTCCGGGTTCAATCCTAAGTACCACCAAACCAATCAACCAACCAGCCAAACAACACACTCCTTATCTGGGCTAGGGATGTAGCTCAATGGCAGAATGTATGCTTAGCATGAGCATGGCCATTCAAACCCTAGCACTGCTCCCCAAATCCTTACCCAAGTCTCTTTTCTTTGTATTTTTTTTTTTTTTTTTTTGCAGTACTGGGGATTGAACTCGGGGGCATTCTACCTCCAAGCTATACCCCCAGCCCTATTTTTTATTCTTTATTTTGAAACAGGGTCTCTCTAAGTTGCGGAGGGCCTCACTAGGCCAAGTCTCTTTTAAAAACACCTCATTGAGATGTAAGTCACATACCATATCATCCACTGCTTAAGGTATACAATTCGTGGTTTTTAGTATAATTGCAGAGCCGTGCAGTTACCACCATAGGCAATTCTAGAACATTTTTGTCGCCTCACATAGCAACCATGTACCTGTTAGCAGCCATTCCCCATTTCCCAGCCCCCCTGCCCCAGCCCTCAGCAACCTCTGTTCTTCTTTTTGTCTCTCTGAAGTTGCCTCTTATGGACCTTTCTTGTAAAAGGAACCATATAACATGGCCTTTGAGCTGGCTGCCTTCTTTCACCTAGCTTAATGTTTCCAAGGTTCGTCCATGTAGTATTCTTTATGGCTTTTATTTTTGTTCAAATAACATTCAATCGTGCTGAGGCTTGGAGAAGTGTCCCTGAAGGCCCATGTGTTAAAGGCCTGGTTTCCAGCCTGTGACCCTGTTGGGAGGTGGCGGAAACTTCTAATATTGAAAGGATGGCCTCCAAGGGGATATTAGGATCCCAAACTCTTCCCATGAGGTGAACAGTTTTGTCACACATTTCTCCCATAATGTGCTACCGTACCACAGGCCCCAAAATATAGGGCCAACCAGTCATGGACTGAAAACTCCAAAATTAGGAGGCAGAGTAAACTTTTTCTCTTTATAAGGTGATTTTCTCGGATATTTGTTACAGTGATAGAAAACTGACTAATACTCATTGTATGGATATGCTAGCTTTTGTCTGTTCACCAGAAGGTGGATGTTTAGCGTGTTTCTACTTTTTGGCTACTACAAATAATGCTGCTGAGGGCATTTGTGTACAAGTTCTTTTTTTTTTTTTTAATAGGCTCATTTTCATTTCTCTTAGCTATATCACTAGGAACTGAATTATTGGGTCACTTGGTAACTGTTTAAAACCTTTAGGAACCACCGTCTGTCTTCTACAGTGATTGTATCATTTTTTGTTCCCACTAGCAGGGTGTCAGGGCTTCAATTTTTCTACATTGTAAGATCATAGCCATCCGCGTGTGAGGTGGCCTCTCCTTCTGGGTGTGCCTTCCTGGATGGCTAATGATTATGAGAATCTTCTCATATCCTTCTTGTCTCTCGGTATATGTTCTTTGAAGAAATGCCTGTTCATATTTTTTGCCCATTTTTAATTAGATTGTCTTTTTGTTATTGATATCCAAGACTTTTGTGTGTGTGGGCTGGGGAAGAATCCAGGGCCTTGCTCATGCTAAGTATGTGCTCTACCACTGAGCTACACCCTTAGACTCTTGACACGTCATACTGTCTGATTTTTCTCTTTGGTGCCGTGAGGACCAGGCTGGCGTTGAGGGGCAGCAGGCGGGCTGGCTTTGGCAGCTTCTCTTTCCCTCGTCTGTGATTCATGTGTATTTCAGGAAGAGCTGAGCCAGCTGAGCACTGCATCATAGATCTGTGGGAAAGTAGCCCCAGCAGGTGCTCCATTGGAGTTCTTGCAGGCAGGCCTGGAGACATTCCAGACGCTTCTCCACTGACCGAGGGAGGAGAAATTGGTTCTGCGGGAGCGTGGTTGGACAGAGAGGAAATTCTGAGCTGTTGTAGTGGAGGAATACACTTCAAGGGCTTCTTGGAAGAGGTGGCCTTGGACTTCCCATGTGGCGGTGGGCGGGGAGGGGAGGGAAGCAGGCAGGACTCTCGACACAGCAAGGCAGAGGTGTTGTCCCCTGCACTGCTGACACAGCCCTGTCGATTTAACAGGGTTTATCTTCCCGTCATGGATGAATTGGGTGTGCTCACGATGTAAATTCAAAAAAGAAAAGAACTTTATTTGTGGTGCATGTAACTATTAAAACTAGCGACATCAAGCAAAACAAAAACAAGTGACAAGAACGTTTCCCAGAGCCTGGACATCGCGGTGTACCCAGGGAGTGAGGGCAGGTCTGTCCCGCACCTGCTGTGCCCCCCGAAGAAGATGAGCAGCTCCCCGCTTTCTGTCTGCAGCACGGGGTGTGGGTTCGGGGCCACCAGGCTTATGGAGGAACACCCCTGGGCCCTTCCCTCCAGGGGCCCGGAACCTGAGGATCCTGGTGCCAACAGCAAGTGAGCGCTCTCCAAGGTGACGGGGGTGGGGAGTGAGGGGGAGAGCTGTGAGGCTTCCCAGAGGAGGTTCTGTTCGAAGGATGAATCCTGCTTTCCTAGGTAGAGGGGGTGTCAGAATGGGATATTACTGAATGTCATTGAAACATCTCTTCCGATGAGTGTCGAGGGTGACCTCAGGGGGGCATATGACTCGAGTGACCTGGGGACTGAGTGCCCAGGGTAAACTGGTGTATTTAGCACCTCAGCAACTAGACTCCAGCACCTTGCCATTTTATGCATTTTATTGTCTGGTGCTTCTTCTAATTGTGATGTAGTAAGAGCCCCACAATGGACTTTTTTTTTTTTTTTCCAGTACTGGGGGTTGAACTCAGGGGTATTCTTCCTCCAAGCTACACGCTCAGCCCTATTTTTTATTTTTAATTTTGAAACAGTCTCACTAAGTTGTGGAGGCCCTCACTAAGTACCTGAGGCTGGCCGCGAACCTGCCATCCTCCTGTCTCAGCCTCCCAAGTACGGGGGTTACAAGCATGTGCCACCATGCCTGGCTTACAATGGACTTTTAAAATGCGTTGGGAACCAAAGGAATCGTGTGATGTGATTTTCCACAAGATGAAGGGAAGTGTTTCTGTCATTTCAGCTGCCTCCTTTGGTCCCTGCCCTGCCTCTCCAGCCTCCCTCCTGGGCCCCAGCTGCTTCTGGCCTCCATACTTCTGTGGAGGCTGGCCCTCCCCCTCCCCTGCCCGTCTGCCTGGTAGACATCTTGTTTTTTGCAGCTCTGGGCCCCACCTCCTCGGCAAGCCCTTCCTAGAGCCACATTTAGAAGGGCAGGCTCTTTCACCTCCCTGGCCCCTTCCCCGCCCATCCGTCAGGGGGCTGTTTGCTCTCCCTCCTACTTGGTCCTACCCATCTCTGCCAGCCACTGCTTCTCGCCTGCCCAGGGAGTGCGTCAAAGCCTTTCTCCTTTCCGAGGCCTCCAAGCCAACGGACCCGTCTTCCCATTTGTTATCCAGAAGCTGCCTGAAAGGGGAGGAAAAAAAAAAAAAAAGAAAAAAAATCCTGTAGGTAAAAAGAAAAAAGTTCAAGACTGCAAAGTTATTTTGAAAAACTTTATTATGTTAATCACAGCAATTAAGGGTCATCTAGCTTAGAATTCCCTGACTGTTGTGCCGCCAGGTAATTGAGCAGGCTGGCATCTCATCTGATCGTCTCTGCAGAACTTCTGAGCTGGCAGATTGCTCCAGCCCCTCTCCCTTGCTGCGGCTTGGCCTCCGGGGTCCTGTAGAAAGAACTGATTTCCAAAAGGATCATCTAACCACATCACAGGATGGAGGAGATCAGCTTCCCTCCTTGCTCTCCCTGTGGCGGTGAAGCCTGGCTGATGCTCCCCTCCAACACTGGCCCTCTGCATCTGGACGGGAAGGATGGTGCACGCCTGCAACCCCAGCACGTGGGAGGCTGAGACAGGAGAATCGCAGGTTCCAGACCAGCCTCAGCAATTTTAGCGAGGCCTTCTTCAACTTTTTTTTTTTTTTTTTTTTTCCGATACTGGGGATTGAACCCAGGGGCATTCTACCTCTGAGCTACACCCCCAGCCCTATTTTTATTCTTTATTTTGAAACAGGGTCTCACTAAGTTGTGGAGTGCCTCACTAGGTAGCTGAGGCTGGCCAAGAACCGGGATCCTCCAGTCTCAGCCTCCCAAATGCTGGAATTACAAGCGTGCGCCACCACGTCCAGCCAGCCGGCTATATTTTATGAGTACTCCTTACCGAAACCCACTGATGCCGGATTTTTTCTTACTGGGTCCCTGTCCTGTAAAGTCAAAGAATGAAATTGAGGGACAGCGGAAGATCAAGCGTGAGCGCACAGGAGTTATTTTAAGCCAAGGAAAGTGGAGGGGAAGCTCCCCGTTGGGCTGAGGTGGGCACAGAGGATTGGCAAGGCCTTTTTTGTGATTGGCCAGGGGAGCCCCTTAGTGGTGTTTTTGCTGGTTCTTCTGATTTCCTGGTGCCGTCCATTCTTCCTCTTCTGGTGCTGCTTCTGGTCTCCCTCTGAGTATTCTTGGAATACGTCAGTTGTGCCTGGGATTCAGCCCTTGGGAAGGGTTGAGGCCTCGTTCCCCTGGTCCCCCGAGGCTCTCACGCCTGTCCCTGCCTGGCCACTGCCGTCCCTGTACACCTGTCCTGCGCACCTGCTTGCTTCAGTCCATTTGGCTCATGTCCAGGACACCCTGTTTTCAGGGATGGCTCCTCCCAACATTCCCAGTTCCTAGGGCCTCTGCCCTAGTCGGCCTCGCCTTTCTCCTCCTGCCCGCTTTGTCATTCTCGTGCGGAGCTGTGAGCAGGAGCCGCTGCAGTGTGAGCTGCTGTGGATGCCGCCCTCTCCAGCTGCGCTGCCCTGGGCCCCTGGGCATAGACTGCACTTGATTCTTATCAAAGCAATCCATGTCCCTATCTTGAAACATGAGGCACTCCTCTCACCGCAGCCTGCCCCCCCCCCACCCTCCAGCCTGGCTGTCACTTTCCCGGGGTGTTTATAAATACTGCGCTAACTGCAGATTACTAGTTTATAGACGTCCTGCTCAGCTCCCGCCCTTCTGCTTCCCACACACCTTGTAGCACCGTGCCACAGGTTTTGGTGACACTGGGATGCGCTGTGCTCTTGTGACTGTAACCCTGGGCGGGCAGGGGCAAGGCAGAGCTGCCCGGACTGCGCCAGGAGCACCGGTCCTGTGTATGTGTTCTACCTCCGTGGCTGATCTGATCAGGCGGGGGTGCTGTGGGTGGGGGCATGCCCCTTCCACCTTGGGAGTGGTCCTCTGCTGTGGACCCCACGCAGCCCTTCCCGGGGGGGGGGTGTCCATTCCCTGGCTGCTCCCTGCCCGTGTTCCCTCTGCAGCGCAGGAGTGAGTCCTTCCTTCTCTGCCCGCTGCATCAGCCTCAGTCCCCTGCCTTCCGTCCTCCAGACTTGGCGTTCCTGGTCTGCTTCTCCTGCTTTGTGCCCCTGCTTTGTTTACAGCGTGTCTCCTTTGCTGTGCCGCTGATGAGGTTTGGGACAGGAGCAGAGGTCTGTCCATGTTTTCGCTCAGCTTTGCAACACCTCTTTCCTGATGTCCCCTCCTTCAGAGAACGGACCGGCTCCCTCCTGGTGACCCCCGTGCCCTCAGCTCTTTCTCTCCTGGCGCTGGTGGACACTGGCTGCCCTTGATAGGTTTCCCCCTCGCCTTTGGAGGACAGGCCTGTGGTTGCCTCGGGGCTGGCTCCGGCTGGCCCGGCGGGTGCTCACCGCATCCGCTGGATGAGTAAATGCATGGACGGGCTCAGCGTGGGGGTCTCAGTGGCCGCGCCCCGTGGAGCTGACGCGCAGGGCTCAGGAGTTGCCGCTCAGGTGGTGCCGCTGTGTGAGGCTCTCCTGGCTTTGGGGCTTTTTGTGGACCCTGCACTGGTGAACCCAACATTTTGCTTTTTGGTACTGGGGATTAAACCCAGGGACATTCTACCTCTGAGCTATACCCCAGCCCTATTTGATTTTGAAGCACATTCTCACTAAGTTGCTGCAGGCCATGCTAAGTTGCTGAGGCTGTCCTCGAATCTGGAATCCTCTTTTCTCAGCCTCCTGAGTACCGGGATTATAGGCGTGCTCCGCCACCACACCAGGCTGCACCCACCTTTTAATCTGGACCCACGGGGCCAGGTGGCTGTGTTCTGTGTGCGTCTCTCACTTTTGTTCAATGTTTCTCCAGAGTGTATTGCTGCACAGGTTTCTAAAATGTCAGAATTAAAACCAGTTAAAAAGGGACAAGTGTTAGGGAAAAAATAGCTTAAATTACGGGTTGATTTTTCTGTTATTCTTGGCTTATCCAGAAAAAAGGTGCTTATAATTATGAGTTCTTTGCCTTCACCATTTTGTGACAGATTTCTGGTTCAGTCTCAGATGTGATATTTTACATCCAATTAGAACGAATGAGTCCCAATTGCCGTGCAGCTCACATTCGTGGGGTGTGTTGAATAACAGAACAGCGCTCTGCTCTCGCATGTGTGTAGTGTGCCGTGGTTCACACGTGCTTTCCACGGCTCTCTCTGTGTTCCCTGAGCAAACTCCATGCCTTAAGCGGGGCAGGGGTGTCTCGGTGTCCAGTGTTTCAGTAGAGGAAATGGAAGCGGAAGTTCCAGAGAGACGAGGGGGCGTCCACAGCGTCACAGGCTGCTTTGGGCCAGGCCGGCCTTGACCCAGGCCCATTGAACCGCAGCCAGCGTCCGTTCCGCTGCCCTGTGCTGAGGTTCATGAAAGCCCTCCCAGTACGGGGGAGCAAGAATTGTGGTTGTGGTGACTTCATAAAAATACTTCAAAGTCTATTTTTCAGAAAGTAAATCTACCACTGTAGAAGAAAAAATGTTATTTCTCATTCATTTTCTGCATATTAAGCTTTTTCTTAATTTTCTCCCTTGGAGCACCAGTGGTTTTACTGTCTGACTCCAAATGCAGGGCCAGAAAGCTGAAGGGAAGGCTCAGTCTGTTTTCTGCTGAGAACACTGTAGTCTGAGCACGTTATGAAGAACGGAAAGAGCAGTTCTGGGGGCTGGGAGAGTCCGGGATCAAGGTGCCGGCCTGGTCGGAAGGACATCTTACTGCGGTCTCACAAGCTGGGGCGCGGGCCCTCGAAGGAGACAAAGGCCTCGTCCTCACGTGGCCCAAGACTGGGGAGAGCAGGCCCAGGCAGGAGAGCCCCTTTCCAGAGGCCCTGATCCACCACGGGGGCCCCTTGTCCAGCACTGGCACCTTAGGATTGTTTCCAACACAGGAGCTTCCAGAGGAGACACAAACCTTCAAACCACAGCAAAAGCCAGAGATAAGCATTAAACGTAATGACTTGGGTAGTTGAAATGAAAGGACAGAAAATGATACGCCATGTAAACACTGATCATAAGAAACCTAATTTGCTTATAATCACACGAGAAGAAGTAGACCTCGAGACAGACAAAGAGGGAGGTTTCATAAAAACATCAATTCATGAAGTCTAAAGACGCGTCCCGAGAGTGTGTGTACCGCCAGCTCTCAGCGCAGGAGCAGCCGTTAACAGAAATAGAGAAATAGACACGTCACCGTCACAGACAAGGCGAGCAGTTGATAGAGCAGGCAAATTAAAGATGCAGTCGAGATGTGGGAGGTTTGAACAGCGCTGTCAACTCGTCGGAGGCGCTTGAGTCACAGGCCGCCAAACCCACGGACCACAAGGACAGCTGGCACGCGGCTCACGTGGCCGTCCAAGCCCTAGGAGATAGCGGGGTTGAAGTAGCTTCAAGTTCATCTGACGAAATGCTTGAAGATAGAAATTGGTAATCATAAATACCCAGGAAATCCTCAACCATTTGGAAATTAATTTTTATACTTCTGACTAACTAATGAATTGGAGAAAGCATAAAGAAAATTAGAAAATATTTTGAACTAAATGCTAATGACAACTTCCATCAAAATCATATGGTGCAGATAAAATAGTACTTGAGGGAAAATTTGTTGCTTTAAATGCCTATATTAGAAAAGAGAGTCTCAAATCAGTGACTAACGCTTCTGCCTTAAGAAAGTCAAACCAAGTTAAAGAAGAGAAATAATTTAAATAGGGGTGAAAACCAAAATTAGTAACAGTTTTTTTGAAGAGACCATAGAGAAAAACATCTGGTTAGATTGATCAACAGCAAAAAGAGAAAAAAAAATTACCAGCATCAGAAACATAGAGGAACAGGCCTGCAGGTCCCGAAGGTGTTACAAAGCTCGTAAGGGGCATTATTATTTACACCTCTATGCCAACACATCATAGAACCTGTGTGAAAACCCCATAATCCTTGAAAGACACAACTTAATTGAAAAATAAAGTGATACAAGAAAAAACAGAAAATTTTAACATCCCTATATTGACTTAAAAATTAAATTTGCAGTAAAATAAGTCTTTGCACAAAGAAAACGTCAGGGCCAGATGGCTTTATTTGCTAGTGAACTCTAGCAAACTCTTTTTTTTTTTTTGGTACTGGGGATTGAACCTAGAGGCATTCTACCTCCGAGCTATACTCCAAGCCCTATTTTTTATTCTTTATTTTGAAACAGGGTCTCACTAAGTTGCAGAGGGCCTCACTAAATAGCTGAGGCTGGCCGCAAACCCAGATCCTCCGGCTAGGTACTGGGATTACAAGCGTGCACCACCACGTCCGGCCTCTAACAAACTCTGGAAGAAGAAATATACAGGTCCTCCAAGAACTCTTCAGAAGAGAGGAAGGACAAACCCCTTTCTACTCACTTTTTTAGAGTAACATTGCAAAAACACTAGGAGAAAGGGGAATTGGAGGCCAGTTTCCGTGATGAATACACAGCTCTTTAAAAATGTTAGAAAACTGGCTTTTGTCGAACCATAAGGGCTAGTTGCTCAAGGGAGAGCTCTGTTGTTATACGCAGGTAGAGAACCTGGCAGAACCCATGCCACAGCGGTTCCAGGCCAAGGCCAGTGGCCAGTGCAGGCTGGGACCTGAGAGCTGGGCGGTATGCAAGGGGGACTTCGCAGTTGTCCAGGCAGTAATTGGAGGCAGGGGAGCCTAGGGGAGCCTGGCCTCTTACTGAGGTGAGGATTTGGGAATGGGAGTTTGGGAGCAGAGCACTGGAGAGGAGGGAATTCTGCAGAGAAAGAGCCCCAGCTACCTGCAGAGGGCGCCATCGAGTCCTTGGCTGAGTGGTGATCTGCGCAGCAGAGTGGCGAGATCCCATGAGCGGGGACGTCACCAGAAAGCAGTCAGTGGACGGTTTCCTGGGAGCATGTACAGAAGCCTGGAGAACCAGCCTCTGAGGACCTGGAGGAAAAGGCCTTCCCCCTGCGGTGCCCTCCGCCACTCTTACTGGAAGGACAAGATCATGTTGGCAGGCAAAGAGAAAAAAAGTCCCCGGACCCAATTCTGTCATCGCAGAGGCGATACGTTGATACCTGGCATGTTTCGTGTTCAACCAAAAAAACAATGAGACAGGAAATGTGACCCATAAACAGAAGGAAAATCAGTCACTAGAAACAGATTCACTATGAAGAGTAAAACCAAACGACACAATTAAAGATGGTAAAAGATTCCAGCCTGCACGTCACAAAAGGTATAGAAATGGCCAATAAGTCCATGAAAATCTGTTCATTGCTCAACGTCATTACTCATCACAGAACTGCTAATTAGAATCACCAGGAGACACTGTCTAATGCTTGCTAGAATGGCTAAACGACATTTCTAAATTTTGACCAGGACGTGGAGCAGTTAAACCCTTGGGGCATTGCTGGTGGGTAGGGTATAATGGTATAAGCACTTTGAAGGACCTTTGACCTCCTGTCTATAAAGGAGACTATATATTCTTTTACTATACTATAAAGGTGAATTTATATCTACCATGTCACTGAACAGTCGCACTCCTTCATGTTTGCTTAAGAGAATTGAGAACTTTCCCACAAAACATATATCTACAAGAATGTTCGTAGCAGCTTCCTGGTGAAGCCGTACCTAACCCAGAGGCCCACAAGCTGACGCTGTGTGGACTTGGTGCTTAGTCACAGAATTCTGCTTCTGCTTATAATGAATGGACTGCTGGTGCCTGAAGCGGACGTGACTTTCATGCCTACATTCTGAGCAAAATAAATAGGAGTATTACTCATCTTGATTGTAAATATTGACACAAGAATATTGCTGCATGTACTGTTTGTGTAGATTGCAAGAATAAGCAAGAATGTTGCTGGATATCAAGTGGTGATAGATACCAGTAGGTGGTTAGGCCAGGATGGGGCGGAGGATTACTAGAAGGGTGATATAAATGTTCTAGGTCTTGTTGGAGGGGCTACTTTAGTACTTTTATATAAAATTATACATCAACTAGGCATGGTGGCACACACCTGTAATCTGAGTACTTGGGAGGCAGGAGGATCGCAGGTTTGAGGACAGCCTCAGCAATGTAGTGAGACTCTCAGCAACCTAGAGAGACCCTGTTTTAAAACAAAAATAAATGGGCTGGGGGGTATATATTGGAGATAGAATGCTGGCTACAAAAAAAAATTATACCCCAATTTATAATATTATATACCTGACCAACCAGCCAACCAACCCGCCTCCAAAGGGGCGGAGGGAGAACTGGTGCTCACTCTCCTAGTGCTTACCAGGGAGTGATTGCAAGGTACAGGGTCGGATGGGGTCATGGAACTGGACCTTGGTAGCTCCTGCTCTGCTTCTGGAGCTGACCTGGTGATGGGGACGGCCCTGCCGCTGGTGGTAGGCAGGTTGGCTCCGTGCGGAGGGAGGTGGGTGGTGGTCTTAAATCTGGTAGGGTTTGGGCCGGGCCCGTAAAGCTGGGGCTTGAAAAGCTGGCCTGGGGGTTGTCGCACGGTAGAGACACAGAGGGGCACACGATCCAAGGAGGCTCCTCTTTCCGGCCTCCCCAGAGGCTGGCTGCGCTGTGTATGACAGAAACCGTCACACACACTGTTATCTGCTGTTTCCTTTTACTTCTAATTTAGAGAAGTGTATTCCATATCCACACTAAATATGTTCATTCTTTAGTACTGTAGTATTGTATTCCAGGGTATGGATATAATAGAGATTTAAATCACATTCATATGAATGGGTTATTTCTAATGTTTTGTTGATAGGGCATTACTTAAGTGAGTATTCTGTGCATGTAATCCTTGCATATTCTTGAAAATATCCCTGTAGGTGGGTTTCTTAAGGTGAAGTTGTTGTTCAAAGGTTATATACTTTTAAAATTTGATTAAAAATGTTATACCAGTAGACACACTCACCAAACTCTAAGAGAGCGGCCGGCCATTTACCCAAAGTCTTTTCAATAGTGGCATCATTTACAATTTTATCCAACTACTTTTTGACAAATTTCTAACTTTAATTTATAGTTCTTTTTATCACCATCAAGGACAATGTGTCTTTTTTGTACAATCATTAGTCATTTCCATTTCCTCTTCCATGAATTTTTCATTTTTTTTGTAGGTCGTTCATTTACTTTTGTACATGCTCTTTATATATTAGGGATGTTAACCTTCTTTATATGCGGCATGAATTTTTCAAGTTTATCTTTTGTTGTTTTAACATTATAGTGTCTTTTACTACATGGTCACTTCTAAATTTTTATCTATTTAATTTGTTAACCTTTTTATTTACAGTTTGTGAGATGTGTGTCTTGCTCTGAAACGTCTTTTCTTCACCTGAAGGTAGCAGAATATTTCACATTCTCTTCTAATGTTTTCATTTACACACAGACATATCCACCATATCCCCCTTGAGATTTTCAGTTCTTTAGGAATTAGTTTTCAGATAGTAATATATATAATCTAATATTCTTTTATAAAAACAGATACCATCTTGTATGAACATCATTGGTTAACTATCCTCAATTTAAAATTGTTTTTTATCCTCTCCACTTGCTCATGCATGTGTGTGTTTGAGTTTGAAGCATTCATTCATTCATTCATTCATTCATTCAGTTTCATTGATTTGTCTTAGTCTCTCACCCCAAACTCTATTGTGTTAATTTCCATAGTTCTACCATAGGTTTCCTCATCTGGTACTGCAAGGCTGTTCACTTTATTCTTTGGGGGAATTTTATTCGTCCGTCCATCCATCCATCCATCCATCCATCCATCCATCCATCCATCCATCCTAGGAGCATTCTAGGATGAGCTACATCCTTCAGCCCTTTTTACTTATTTTGAGACAGAGTCATGCTGCGTTTTCCAGGCTGGCCTTGAACTTATGAGTCTCCTGCCTCAACCTCCCAAGTAGTAAAACTCCCCATTCACAGTTTCCACGCACCCTTTGCCCGTTCTTCTGAGCACTTTGTGTGGTTCCATTTACGTTGGCTATGTCCTTGGGATAGTAGGTGAGCTCCACGCCTGGGGTGGGGGGCGCGCTGCCTCAGTGCAGGGGCTCTCCAGGCGTGGGGGCTGTCTGGTGTTACTCACGCTTGTAATTCCCCTGCCGCTGGCCCCGCGCCTGGCCCTCAGTGCGCCTTCAATGCTTGATCTCAATGCTGATGTCCTGGCCCGTGTGTGTCTTGAAGTGAAGCCTGATAGCTTTCTTCACGTGGTTCTACACAGTTCTCCTTAAGCTAATGCTCATCGTGTCTTCTGTCTCTCTCTTTGCCAGCAGAGAAAAGCTGTTGGTTTTGGAAAGTTCTCGAACCTGGCCATCCTGCTGGCCTCAGCCCTCTGTTTCTGTTTCCTGCCTGTCTCTGGGCTCTGCCTCCCCCTCTCA
Source organism: Graphiurus murinus (assembly GCA_004027655.1). Classification (NCBI taxonomy): domain Eukaryota; kingdom Metazoa; phylum Chordata; class Mammalia; order Rodentia; family Gliridae; genus Graphiurus; species Graphiurus murinus. Next base: position 48,414 of record PVLC010006861.1, read on the forward strand.
GTCCACTTCCCCCGGGCTGGTTGGTACCAAATGGTCACAGCAGTGCTGGGTGGGAAGAAGGGGAGGCTGCCTCGCAGACTTCCCAAGAGCAAGGTGGAGCCTTCTTAGAAGCCCCAGCGGCTCTTCTCCCTGTCCAGGGGCTCAGATAGGGATGCAGGCCCACTGTGAGCTGGCCACTGCAGAGGGTGGCTTGGCTCTGTCTGCACAGGCTCCCTGCAGGTGCACATCTGAATCGGGACGTGCTGGGCTGGGCTCTGCTTCCCCTGGCTGACCCCACCATTTGGGGTGCGTGTGGGGAGCAGTGGCCGCTCTGTGCAGCTGGGGTTCTGCCAGAAGGGTGACAGACGGCCCTGGGTGAAAGTCTATACCAGGTGTCCATTAGGCTGAAACGGGGCCTTTCTCATGGCCAGATGTGTCAAACCATCCGTTCATTCCTGCAGCAGCTCTACTTGTGTGTATAGTCTCTGGTATCCTGCTGCATTTAGATCTGCTAAGATTTTATTTTGGTCTTTTTGTCTGCATTCATCAGATTTGTCTATGTTATAGTCTTTTTAAAATTATTTATTTATTTTTTGGTACTGGGGATTGAACCCAGTGACATTCTACCTCTGAGCTACACCCCCCAGCCCTATTTTTTCTTCTTTATTTTGAAACAGGGTCTCACTAAGTTGGGCAGGGCCTCACTAAGTAGCTGAGGCTGGCCGCGAATCTGAGATCCTCCTGTCTCAGCCTCCCAAGTACTGGGATTAACAAGCGTGGGCCACTGCACCTGGCTTTACAGATTTTTTAAGCATGGGAGTTAATGTAGAGAAAAGACCTCGTATTGAAGGGCACTTAGTCCCCGTGACCTTGATCAAGTCGCTTAACCTTTGAGACCATTTCTGTTTATCCTGGGGGACTCACAGCCCTAGTTAACTCAAGCAGCTCTGAGGACTGAAGAAGATAGCATATGTGAAATCTCTTTTTAAATACAAAGCTCAAAGTTGGAACTTTGTCTCACCCTGCATAGTCAAGATTTTTTACTTTTTGAGAGTTTCTTCTAATGAGGAGGCAGATTCCAAGAACATTAATAAGTGAGTTCTCTGCGTTTTCTTCATAAACCGTAATCAGAAAGCCAGAGCTGTGCAGAGGGAACGACACTGGGAACACGCTCGGTAAACACTGTGTTATTGGTGTTCAGATATTAAGTTCTTGCATTTCATAATGTCCTTAGGGAACAGGGGATGATTTGATATTTTCTGAGATTGCTGCAAAATGCAAGTTATTGCTGTAGCATTGCCCAATTATTCTGTACTTATTTTACTTAGAATTTAGTAATTGGAAAAAGATGAGATGTCAGGACGTTGTGTTTTGTTGATTCTATTACCAAAGTCTTCTCTAATCAATCCTTTCAGTCCAAGCATTCATCATCGGCTCCAAGCTGCCAGAAGAAGAACTGTCTGGAGGATTCCTAAGTGAAACGAAGGAAATAATGACTTTGGTCTGGGGGTGGGGCAGATGTTGACACCCCTGCACCTTGACCTGAACCCTCTAGCCATGCCGGGCACGAGAACGGGGCCCTGGCGGGGACACAGGCTCACACAGGATCCAGGGCCCGTTATCCATCCTCCGGAAGCTCCTCCATCCCTACTGTGCTCTCTCTGACCTCTCTGTCACTGCCCTGCCACGGGAGGAGCAGGCCTCGTCCATCCCAGGGCGGCTCCAGGGACACTGGGGGACATTTTGCAAGCTTCTCCAAGGGTGACATGTAGCCGTGTTTGAGTAGAGTGGGGCCTTCCCTCCTCTCGTGTTATTGAACCATCATTCTCTGAGCTGGACATCCCGAAGGTCTGTTCTGGTTCCATCTCCAGCCCTTTCCCCTCTGTGAACACTGGGAGATGTGCTGAGCACCGGGGAACTTTGCTAACTTTTGTAAACCCTGTTTTCCCTTGTCCCCTTGTTTTTTGTCCACAGAGGAATTGCGGAAGCTGAGTTGGTCCGGAATCCCTAAGCCAGTTCGTCCAATCACCTGGAAGCTTCTCTCAGTAAGTCTCTGTGTCTGTTGCTTGCTCAGCCGCTCAGCCTTCTTCCCGAGAGCACAGCTTCCCGGCTGCCTGAAGAGTGGCCCCCAGCCTGGCCACGCTGTCCTGTCTTGACTGCACAGGGACACAGCGCTCTGCCAGGGCTAGGATTGTCCTCTGCTTAATTTCAAGGTTGATTTAACAAGGCTGCAGGAAGTGAGGGCGGGCAATAATTGGTGGCAGCTGCATTCTTTTTCTCTGATTTTTACTATTTAAAAAATTGTTAGAATCTGCTCAGACCTGTGATAGAAGTATAGTGTAAGTTACTCGGCCGAGAAACTGAAAATTAAGGAGTTGTGTTGTGTTTCACCAAGGTTTTTTTTTTTTTTTTTTAAGTATTTGCAATGCTGTTAGTAAGGAAAAGTAAAAAGACTAAATAACTGAGTAGATGTTGGAAGTAGTTGTATTTCTGTGATGGGGAGTGGAGGCTGACCCCTGAGCCCTGCCCGGCACAGAAGCACCTGTCCGGAGGCCCTTCCAGAAGAGTCGGGGGGTTCTGCTTGTGATCCTCCTGCCCTCCTGTACCTGACCCGCTCGACACGGGAGTGAGCTCGGCCCAGCCCCAAATCCCACGATGGTTGATGGTTTATAGACAGCTTTCTTCTGTTTTCCTTTTTTATTGTTTTTCGAGATAAGTCATTAGGGAATGGCAAGTGTCTGCTCTAAATTGGCCCTGACTTCCAGTGTTTAAAAGACTCTTTCTTGCTAATGAGTCTTAATAAATTCGCAACTTAGTACCTCGTAATCCTAAATGCAGATTCAACTCTCAACAGTGAATATTTATTGATTAAATATTCTCTTGCAATTAAAATTAGACCTGCTGCGATTGCTTATATTTCTATTTTGTGCATTGGCATCTGGTTTTCTTAATGTTCTCCAAGAGATGTTACAAGCTCTTCACGTTGGTTTGTAGCAAGTTCTGATGAGAATACCTGGGAGATCCCTACTGAGTTTTCATTTTTTTTTTTTTTTTTTTTTTTTTTTGGTACTGGGGATTGAACCCATTCTACTTTCAACCTACACCTCCAGCCCAATTTTATTATTTGGAAGCAAGGTCTCACTAGGCTGATGAGAGCCTCACTACTTGCTGAGGCTGTCCTCGAACCTGTGATCCTCTTATCTCAGCCTCCCAAGTAGTGGGATTACAGGTGTGAGCCACCACACCCAGCGTGATTTCATATTTATCAAGGATGTGCGGTGCCTGGGTGCACAGTCCCCTGTGAGCTCGTTTGTACTCTTCTTTCTTTTAGTTCTGAGTCTGTGCAGGTCATAGATGTAGTTTCCTGATGTGCTGACCTGGGCAGTGATCTCTGTGTGCCGAGGAGCAGCAGGGAGAGAGGGGGGCCCACCCTGCTGGTAGGAACGGGAGGGTACGCACCTGGGAGTCTCCGCAGGAGCACTGGCAGTGCCAGCCAAAGGACACCAGATGTTCTCAGGCACATCTGCATGACCCCATCAATTCCAGGGGACTTTGCTTGGGAGGCAGTGAAGATTAGACATTCAGCTGTGCCTTAGAGGAGGTCAGGGTGCAGATTCCCAGTGGGACCGGAACAGCGCGGTGTGGGATGGCATGGTTTAGGATGTACAGGGCTCTAGCATGGGCCACGAGGAGGAGGAAGCTATGGTGGTGTGGGTCAGCAAGAGGGCTGAGGGAAGCCTCAGGGCTGCAGAGACTTGGGGATGTGTCACCAAGGCCACACAGGTGTGCCAGGAGGGCAGTGAGGGAGCGTGTGTAGTCACAGGGACAGAGGTGGACAGGGTGGGTCTCGGTGCTCTTTTGGGACTGGGTTGCAGCAGAGGAAAAGCTAAATCTCAGGTTGGAGAGCAAAGCCCGTCTTTCCAAAGCGGGCACCAAGCAGGGGGCGGTTCTGGGGGGGTGCACACTCTCAAGAGTGTCAAGCAAGGATCCTTGCAACGGTGGCATCTCAGATGGGGTGCCCGCATTGTCTGGGTGAGGGAATTGGGGAGGTCCCAAGATTCAGGGGTGCAGTGGGGTGGACAGGCAGGAGCTAGGCTGAGGCAAGTTGTGCCATCAGACACTGGCGAGGGGAGGTGGTGGGGAGCGAGGAAGGGGCCAGAAAGAGGCCAGGCGCATAGCTGGTCTCCAAGCCCTGCAGGTTACCCGGCTTCTTCCTGAAGGCTTTAAGCCGGAGTGATGAAGCTGCTTCTTGACTTGGAAGACCCACTGTTTGGTTCGTGCCAAACATTTGACGGAGATTTGTTGAGATCTTTGCGTGTTTCAGGAACTGTGTTTGGTGCAGGGAGGGATGAAGAGCAAGTCCCATTCCCTCTGGGGCCTGCCGATCAGAGGGGGGGGGGTGTCTAGCCTTCCCTTGTCCCCCAGAACAGGCCTGGGTCTCACTGCACAGCAGGGGAGCCCTTCCCACAGGTCCTGTGTCCTCAGCCTGCTGCTCACCCCGCATCTGCCCCTTTATTGAGTGCTTGCTGCCTGCCAGGCTGGGCTCTCGCAGGAGCGGAGTGCTTTCCCCTGGGGCCAAAGCAGCTGGCTCAGCCCCAGTGGTTCTTCCCCAGTGTCTGGCAGGGAGGAGCAGTGGCTGCTACAGACTGACCCTGGGAGGGGGTTAGAGTTGGGACAGGGCAGCTGGGAAGAGAGTTGAGTGGCCAAAGGCTGCAGGGATGTCCCTAGCGCTCTGCCATCTTGACTTGCTGACCCAGGAGCTTCTTCTGAGTCTCCTTCCTCGTCTGATGGCCGCTCACAGCACAGCTGGCCTCACATGCTTTCTGGGATCCGAGATGCACCATCGCCCATGTGATTCAGTGAGCTTTTCTCACACATCTGCCTCGGCCAAGCCCTTTGCAGATCTGGGGGTCACGAGGGTATTTGGGGGAACCCAGCCAGCAACTTAAGGCTGTGGGGGTGCGGAGAAAGGGTCTCCCCAGGCAAGGTGCCTGTGGGTCATTCTCTGAATCCCAGGGATTCTGCCTGCTCCCTGCTCAACAGCCCTGCTAGCTGTTCCAGGCCGAAGCAAACTGGGATGGGGACTGGATCCAGGCGTTGGGAGAGTACTGACTCCTGGGAGGTGGGAGCTGGCGCGTTCTGGGGTGTGTGGGGGCCAGGCAGGGAGGGGCGGCAGGTTCCTTACCTGTGGGTGCCACCTATTAGCTCAGGACCTCATGTTAGCTGGGATCTCATGCGTCCAGGTTGGAGATCACTGTTCTGGGACACTCAGGCTCCATGGAGGACAGGACCCAGGCAGGCACGAGCTGGCCAGGAAGCTAGTCACTGAAAGCCAGGCGGCCCCACTGAAGATGCCAACCAGGGTGCTGGACTGGGGGTGAGGCTGGCAGTGGAAGGGGCGTGTTGGGGTGCAGGGCTGAGCCCAGGCCGGCAGGCGATGACTGTCCCCGCATGTCTCTGCTTAGTTGTCAGCAGGATCTGGGGGTCTTGGAGAGGCGTTACTGCTAGCCGAGGGGCAGGAGGCTCGGCTCTTGCCGGTTCTGAAGGAGTAACAGGTGTGCTCTGGAATGCACCACCAGACCACCAGCGGCGCTATTCCACGTCGAAATTCCATGCAGGCAGCGTAGTACCTTTTTAAAAAACTAGCGCTGTAGAGAATCATATTTTTGACTCCCTTTTAATAACTGTTTCAGAAACATGGAACAAAAACTAATTAAACATTTAACATTTATGCTAGTGAGTATAATGGTTAAAATGATAAGCAAAACCGTAGTCTCATCTTATCTCCTTTCAATGCGTGGAGTGGGCTTGCGTTTGAACACAGAGGGAGGCGCACGCTGATTTCTGTGTCACCGGGACAATTTAGGTGTAAGTATATGCATGCATTGTTTTACATTTATGATTAGTGTTTTTATAGCATGCTAATACAGCAATTAAGTTTTCTGTAGTTCTGTCATTTAAAATTCATTGCATACTTGGATATCTTTCATTTGCATAATTTCTAGTCTTGCTTAATTATCGAAGGCCCCAGCGCGCATATGTGCTTGCCTTTAGGAGCGGGACCGTCAGTCGGGGGTGTGTGTGTGGGAGGGTTTATTGCCCATGTTCCATAGACGACATACTTGTCTTTAGAAATCTGTGTCCCATAAGTTCAGAAGTGGGACACTAGCCAGCGTTTCCAAGGGGGTCACAAACGCTCACTAAGAGTCCTTTGGTGTCAGAGGTGCACCGAGGTCTACACAGCCCTCCTCACCACCCCGGTGACCCCGCTGACCTGGCGTCGCAGCCCTTCCCGCCATCTGCCGCCCTCAGCTCCCTGCGTGTCATCTGCAGGCCTTTGTTTTGGGCCTCGCCGGGTCTGGGCATGCCTCCCCCATGCTTGGTCTTTCTCCTCCTCCACCATCAAACCAAACCAAAGCAGGAAGCTCTGCTAACTCCTGTTTTCTCCTCCTACTCTCTCAGGCATCTTTGTCCCTGGGCCCAGGGCTGTGACCCTCCTTTGGGTCCCAGGACGCTGACATCATTGATTCATTCAACAGGCTGGTCTTGGGTGTCTGTTTTGTGCACACAGGGCTCTAGGTCCATGGGGGAGGTCTTTGAGCAAAGGGAGGGGAGGAGAGGAAGGGTAAACTGAATGGTGAAGCTGGTAGAAGGTGCTGTGGGAAAAATAGGGCGAGGGAGAGGACATGAGTGACTGTGACTGGGAGCCCCAGAGGGCGGAGCTCGGGCTTTTTCTTGGCGGTGTCTGCACAGGTGTGTTCAGTTTGTCATAATTTGCTGTTGGGTTTTTTTTTTTTTTTTTTTTTTTTTTTTTTTCAGTGTTTGCTCCACAGTCCTGCCTACAGAGCGATTTTTTTTTTTTTTTTGCGGTACTGGGGGTTGAACTCAGGGGCATTCTACCTCCGAGCTACACCCCCAGCCCTATTTTTTATTTTTTATTTTGAAACCGAGTCTCACTAAGTTGCGGAGTGCCTCACTAGGTAGCTGAGGCTGACCGTGAACCCGGATCCTCCGGTGTCAGCCTCCCGAATGCTGGGATTACAAGCGTGCGCCCCCACGCCCGGCTCAGAGCGATGTTTTGATCAACAGTGGACTACGTAGAGGACAGTGGTCCCATGACATTGTATCCTCTAGTGACATTTGTGCAAGCACAACGGCAAAATGGCCCAATGCTGTATTTCTCAAAGTACCTGTATGTGAAAAACAACTTGTATCTGGAACATATCTCATTACTAAGTGACACATGACTGTACTTCAGTACCTGTTTATTAGAAAGAAACTTGAGTGGCGTGATCCAGCTGCATCAAAACAAATGTGTGGGACAGGTAATTCATGATAGAGTGGACACTAGGGGGAAAGCCCCAAGTTACCTGCCTTCAGGTGACTCTTGAAGCGATGTCTGGATCCTGGCGTTGGCCGTACTCCTGAGGCCTGGCACCCTTGAGTTCCATTGTTTTTCAGGACAGCTTTTCTTGGTGACCTGAAGCTCATGGTTCTCCTCATGGTCACAGGGTGGCTGCCGTAGCTCCCAACTGTGCATACTCCCTGTGAGTCACAGCGGCAGCAGAGAAAAGCCCGGGGACTGGCTGTTGAGCTTCCGTGGATTCCTTTCTACCTGGGCCGCTCAGTCACGTGGCCACCGGGATGTGTAGCTATTGTTCATCCTGGTCCAGGCCTGTCTTGGAGGAAGGGGAGTCCCACTTGGGCCCCATGGGTGCAGAACAGGGAGACACGGTTTTTAGAGCAGCATTAGGGTTCTGTTTGAGTAAAGCATGAATCGACTTTTAGCAGCGAAGTCAACTGCAGACACAGAGGCACCCCGTGGAGACGTTTGTCTGTTCACCCACTCACTCAGGTATGAACTTGCGCAGTCAGAGCCTGGCTGGCGGGCGCAGTGCAGGGCGGCTCCGAGCCTGCTTCCTGGCAGGTGATACTCAGCTCGGAGGGCCTGGCCCACCTCGGGAGCCTGGTCACAGCACCGTGAAGAGGTGAGCACGGAAGAGACACCTGAGCGGAGGTAGCCATGGCTTTACAACTTCTGGGGAAAAGCAAGAAGAAGATCTTCCTTATGCAGAACACAAGAAATAGTGTACAAGAAGAGCATTATTGGTTGGACTTCAGGAAAATTTAAAACTGGTGCTGTGTGAGACATGAAAAGACAGGCCAAGCCGGGCATTCGGGAGGCTGAGACCGGAGGATCCGGGTTCGCGGCCAGCCTCAGCTACCTAGCGAGGCACTCCGCAACTTAGAGAGACCCTGTTTCAAAATAAAGACTAAATAATAGGACTGGGGGTATAGCTCGGAACTAGAATGCCCCTGAGTTCAATCCCCAGTACCACAAAAAAAAAAAAAAAAAAAAAAAAAAAGACAGGCCAAAGACTGGGCGAATATAATTATGATGCACATGTTAGAAAAAAAAAATCTAGAATGTATGTGAAGCTGAGAAAATCCCATAAGAAGATAAACAACGAGAGTGGTCAGAAAGCTGGGTTTGGTGGCACATGCATATAATCTCATTACTTGGGAGGCTGAGATAGGAGGATGGCAGTTTCAAGGCCAGCCTTAGCAACTTAGCAAGTTCCTCAGCAATGTAGCAAGACGGCTTCAAATAGAAAAAATTACAAAGGGCTGGGAATATAACTTGGAAGTAGAATGCCCCTGGGTTCAATCCTTAGTACCTAAATGAATGAATGAATGAATGAATAAATAAAAAAATAAAAATGTGGGCCAAAGGTTTGAATAGATACTTATCTGAAGAAGAGGTACATTGGTCACATGAAAGATGTTCACTGTCATTAATGAAGCTGTAACTACCCCCAGCAGCATGGCTGATATTTCAAAGATCCCAGCACTACGTGCTGGAGGGGAGACATGTTTGGGATTCTCATACATTGCTGGTGTAATGTAAAATGGCGTGACCTTGTCAGAAAAGGACCTGGCAGCTTCTTAGAATACCGACCATACCCCTCCATTACGGCCCAGTAAACTGCACTTCTAGGTATTGAGCCACGAGATGTCAAAGCTTATGTTCTCAGAAATTTGTGCAAGAATACCTCTAACAAGCTTCCTCATAGTAGCCCCCGACTGGACACAGCCCAGACGTTCCCCAGCAGGTGGCTAGCTTGGCAAACAGGCATAGCCCCACACACCGTGAAATAGTACTCAGCCAGAAGAAGGGAGCAGCTGTGGAGTCCTGTGCCAAGTGCCAGTCCTGAGGCATTCGGGTCTGGTCCGCTCTAGTGAGGCGGTGGCGCCTCCCGGGGCCTGGCCAGGAAGTGAGGCAGCTGCAGACGGCGCCACATCTCGGGAACGGCAGCTGATACTGTGGTCAGAAGTCACAGAACTGGATGAGAATGGGCACGTTTTAATCTTCAAATTGCGTGTCAATAATGTTAATTTAAAAAAAATAGAAACCAGGAAAAAGATAACATATAAAACAGCAGGCATTCTGGCCCTGGAGTGTGGGTTCTTTGTGGCCGCCAAGGCTGCCTGGCCCCGTCTGAATTTAGGTCCACTGATGTATTGCAGCTGCAGCTGGCAAAAGCCCACGAGTCTTTGGAAAGGAGGTGTGGATTTGCCCAAGTGCCGGCTGTGTACATACAACCCATAACGTGTGTGTGTGTGTGTGTGTGTGTGTGTGTGTGTGTGTGTGAGAGAGAGAGAGAGAGAGACAGAGAGAGAGAGAGAGAGAGAGAGAGAGACAGAGACAGACACACACAGAGACAGACAGGGAGGGGGGAGGGAGGGAGAGGAAGAGAGAGAGAGATACAGACAGACAGGGAGGGGGAAAGAGGGGGGGAGAGAGAGAAAGAGAGAGAGAGAGAAGGAGAAGAAGAAGAGGAGGAGGAGGGAGAGGAAGAGGAGGAGGAGGAGAAGAGAAGAGACACGCTGTTCAGACTCTTAATTCCTTGTGGTGTGTGAGACATCTGGAGCAGGGGTTGCTTTAGATGGTGTGGGGAGGCAGAGATTGAACCCTTGCACGTACAAGGCAAGCACTCTACCTCTAAGCTAAAACCCCAGCCTCTTTAGAGGAGCGTGAGTCCCAGGCCGGCCCAGAGTCACCGTCTGCCTCTTGTCTGGGGCAGTGTCCTGCTGGGTGGTGGCGGTGCATATCCCTGGACAGACCTGGCCGGGGCTGCCAGTGCGTGCCAGCCAGCTAGCTGTCCGTCTGCTGATTTTTCCACCTCCCGCTCCCCTCCGTGTTGGATGTCAGAGCCCTGAGCCCATTTGGGATGTCAGCCTTTTTACTCCGTGGTTGTAACTGCGACCCTGTGAGTCAGCACTAATCACATACTTACATGTTTGTCTTTTTTCTCACCCAGGGTTACCTTCCTGCCAACGTAGACCGCAGGCCAGCCACTCTCCAGAGAAAACAGAAAGAATATTTTGCTTTCGTTGAACATTATTACGATTCCAGGAATGAGGAAGCTCACCAAGACACATACAGGCAGGTGGGGACAACTTCTCTTTCCCTGTGTCACTTGCAGGAATCATGACTATTTGCAGGAGGGAGGTTTTCATCTAGCACGGCCCTGGTGGCTTCACGGGTTTTTATTTTCTAATATATAAATACATTTTGCAAACTAATGTCAGACTTCCTCTAAGGATAATACCTTGCTTGCTGCAGTTTCTTCTACAGAAGTGCAAAGGCGATTGGATTTTGTCGTTGTGGAGGTGGTGCTGGGGACTGAGCCCCAGGCCGCACACATCCTAGGCAGGTGCTCGACCACTGAGCCACACCCCAGCCCTGGAAAGGGTATTTTAATCGGAGTTACAAAATTGAGCCTGAGCGGGGAGCAGTGCCCCACGCTCTGCTTCCGGGTGATGGTGGGTGGGTGTTCTGTGTCTCAGCAAGCTGTTGTCTGAGCACTCAAGGCTATTCTTGGGGGGGTCAGGCCAGGCATTGGCCAGATCGCACCACCACAGACACCCCGCCGGGATGGAAGGTGCTGGTGCTCTTTGGTACAGCTCGGGGTGGGATACGGATAAACCAAAGGCGCATCGATAGCTTAATTGTGGGGGTGGGGGCATGACTTGGTCCACAGCCAAAGACACAGCGGCTTATGTTGCTATTCAGTTGAATAAAAAAGTGGGTGCAGTTATGTTTTCCTGAGCAGTCAGTTGACAAATGATGTGCATCGTGGGAAAACCAGTTAAAACTGATTTACAATTCATAGCACATCTAGAATTCATGGACAGAAGAGCTCTTCGAGAACTTGGTGGTTCCCACTCTCTTTCTTTCTTTTTTTTATTCATACATTGTAAGCATACATCTTTGTTAGGTACAAATTGATGACAATATATGTGCTCACAATTCTCATTTGACCCCCTCACCAAATTCCCACCCCACTCCCTCACCCTCCCTCCCTCTCAAGTTCAGTTTAGTGTGTGGAAGTTCAGCAGGGGAGTTCTTGATTGGTTTCATGGTCTTTTCTGAGATCTGGTTTCCTGAGGCTTGTTGGTACTTAGTATTTATTTCCCTTTGCAAGCCCTACTTCTAGGTAGAGGGGCTTTGCCGAATTCCCTTGCCCCCAATCAGGATACCCACATCTGTTTGTGTGGTGTGGATCTGTTAGCAAGGTCCGAAGACAGGCCTGGCCTCTGGCTCACAGCCAGTTCCTCAGAAGTGCTGGGGTGCAGCGGCCCGGGAGGGGAGGTGACTTCCTGAGGAGTGAGGCAGGGGGAAAGCTGGGCACGAACCCCCTTCCGGCTCCTTCCAGACCCCGGAGCTGGCCCTCTGTCTCACTCCAGTGGCTCATGGGTCACGCTGGGCTGCCCCCCATTACTCTGGGGGCTCACTGAATACAGATTGTGTTTGGGTTTGGGTAGAGGAGTCCTGGTTTATTTCCCCAGTCACTGGATTTAGAAAATGGATAAATCTGGTATTGTTTTGAACGTGTTGCCAATGTATTTTTATTCAAGAAGAAGAGTTAGAAAGGGTGCCACTGGCATGCATCTGCAGGGTTTACCAGGCTTCGTTTGATTATGAACCTCGAAAGGAGAAGTTAATAGTGGACAGGTCACACACATTTTTACTTAGCTACTGTGATAGGAACAGAAAGAGCCCATCTTATCTTGAATTCCCTCAATACTTCCCTTTAATGTAAACGAGAAGACCTGATATAAGGCGTGCTGGGCTTCCCTTTCTGCTGACCCCTTGGATGCAGAGCAAATGGGACTCTCGAGACAGCAGCCCGTGTTTTCTCGCTGCTGCAGGTAGCGCTGTCAGGCAGAGCGGGGTCCCTACCTGCTTCCTCCGGCAGCCTCGACGTGTCCCCCATGTTTTGCCCTCCCTTCGTTGGGGGGTTATGTGTTTACCTTCCTGCTGAAATTGTTGTGTCCAGGCCCCATGGAGCTGGTCAGAGTGACAGACCCGGCGTGTCAGATCTCTCTGAAGGTCAGTTCTGCAGGCCGTCACCCGCCCAGGCCCCCGCCCAGGCCTGTGCACGAGGGAGACAGCTGAGGGACAAAGGGACACAGGGGCTCAGATGGCCCTGGCGGGCTGTGGGCTATGAAGTGGGTGCTGTCCTATCTGTGAAGTCAGCACAGTGCCGGTGGCTCCTGTGTAAGGTGGCCCTGCTGTCTGGGCATATGGAGGTGGCTCAGACCCGGTCCTCTTCCTGCAGTGCTCAGCCAGGGATGGCGTGTGCCCACAGCTGGATCATCGCAGGGAGCGGTGCGCTGCCCATGGCCCTCCAGCATGCCCAGGGAGTAGACCTAGTGGCGCTTGTCCCCTGTCCACACTGGGCTTCTGCACGTGGGCAGCTGGAGCCCGCTGACCCTGCTGGTCGGCTTGGAACGCCCCTTCCCAGCACTGCTGCCCGCAGGGTCTTTGCCCTCCTGCGTCCTCGGCCTGTGCACCCCTCAGCCTGCAGACCCATGGACTCCTTGACCTTCACCCGCAACCCTTTGAAGAGTGTGGAAGATGAGGAAGCTGAGCCCAGGGTCTGCGTGAGGCCACAGGCCTGTCCACAGCAGAGGGAGACAGTTGTCCCAGTCCCGAGATGTTAGACTTCTCTGAGGCCTGGCGAGGATGGTCCTGACCCGCGGGGCCCCTCTTGGTGTTCCATGTGCATGCTCCCCCCCCCGTTGGGCTGTGGTCCTGGAGGAACGGGAGTGACAGTGGTGGCCCACGTGGGTGTTCTGGCGGTGGGTGGGAGCCGGCCCGGGAGGCAGCTGTGTTCAGCGTTTCCGTGTGGTTACCTCTTGCCCCACGAGTGTTTCCCTCTTCCGTGTCGGGAATGGTGTTGCAACTCGCTTGTCGGAGAGGCCAGGTGGGAGTTGGCTGACCCTGGCAGACTTTCCAGTGCTTCCTTTGAAAAGTGTCCTGGATTCCCCAGGGACCGAGTGAAGTAGGGGAGACACTGTCACAGCCGAGACCCTCGCGCCATCGATGCACTTGAATTGCTCTCCGTGTCGGAGGCTGGGATCAATGTTTACTAATTGCTGTGGATTGAATTACTGGATTGCTGAGGCCCCTCTCCTCCTAATCGTGCAGTAGCACCGCTCGGTCGGGAAGGGGTCTCACAAGCCCGTCATCCTGGGACTGGTGAGCCCGGGTCAGGTGGGACGTGCTTTTGGATACCTTCTCCACGGGAGAACTTGGTAACGGAGAGAGCAGATGAAGCGGCAAAGCCAGCTTGATGCAAGGTTCTGTCCTTTAATCATCATGGAGTGCTTGAGATCGTTGTCATCCTTTAGAATAAATCTTTGTCTTCCATCTGCAGATCCACATAGACATCCCTCGGATGAGCCCCGAAGCGTTGATCCTGCAGCCCAAGGTGACAGAGGTAAGTAGAGTGGTGGCCGGGGCGTCCCTGCTCAGGGGTCCTCCCTGTGCTAGCAGGTCAGCAGGGACACCCGAGGGGCTTTGCCCAGGAGCAAGGAGGGCGGCCAGCTTCTGGGGATTTGCCTCTAGTGGACATAATTGCTGATAGGAATCGCCAGTTGTTCATTAAATATTTTTCCTGTGTAATTCTGATACATACAAAAGAATATACATATTTTGGTATGTACATGTGTAGCATAAACTCATAAATTAAGGAACTAGAGCCCAGTACTGAGCAACCCCATGCGTGACCTCGAGCCCGGGTGCAGGTGCTGGACCGCCTCTGTGTACCCACCCCGCAGTTCCCCAGGGACCACAGCCCTCTCCTGACCCTCCTGCCTGCGTCCCCCAGGACATCAGTGCCAAGGAGGCCACGTGCTCGTTCCAGGTGCACCCCCGGGCTGTGGCTCCCTGCGCGATCCACTCTGTGCAGCTGGTATCTCTCTCCACAGCATTGTCTAAGAGCCAGCTAGCCTACAGTGTCTAGTAGATGATAATCTGCCGTCCATCCGTCCGTCCATCCTCCCATCCTCCCATCCTCCCATCCTCCCATCCATCCATCCATCCATCCATCCGTCCGTCCGTCCATCCATCCATCCTCCCATCCTCCCATCCTCCCATCCTCCCATCCTCCCATCCTCCCATCCATCCATCCATCCATCCATCCATCCATCCATCCATCCATCCAAGTATCTATCATCTATCTCTAAATATCCATCTATCTATCTATCTATCTATCTATCTATCTATCTATCTATCTATCTATCTTTTGTGTGTGTTACTGGGGATTGAACCCAGAAACATTCTACTGCCAAGCTACACCCCAACCCCCCCTTTTTTTTTTTGCAGTACTGGGGATTGAACTCAGGGGCATTCTACCTCTGAGCTCCACCCCCAGCCTTATTTTTTATTCTTTATTTTGAAATAAAGTTTCACTAAGTTGCGGAGGGCCTCACTAAGTAGCTGAGGCTGGCTGTGAACCTGGATCCTTCGGTCTCAGCCTCCCAAGTCCTGGGATTACAAGTGTGTGCCACCACGCCCTGCCCCAGTCCTATTTTTTATTCTTTATTTTGAAACAGGGCCTCACTAGGTAGCTGAGGCTGGCCTCAAACCTTCGATCCTCTGGTCTCAGCCTCCCAAGTACTGGGATTACAAGCATGCGCCACCATGCCCGGCTCTCCCGTCTGTTTTCCTCAGCTCAGGGTTTGCCCTTCACACCTGTTTTGCTGACCCCTAGTCGATGGCCGTATCTAGGAGAGCAGGCAGGCCTGGCACCGTGTGCGCTCCGGCTCTCTCTGCATTTGCGGCTGCCCTTCTGCTTCATGTCACCGTCACATGCACACCCATCTGTTTCGCCTTCTCGGTCTTGTGCTGGGATTCAGACTGCTTCTCTCAACACCATGTCCTGGTAGAGCAGTCAGCGTCCACGCGCCGCGCTCTGGCGGGGGGGGGGGTGTGTGCACCCCTCGCCCTCCTCTTCAGAACTGATGGGGCGGCTCACTTCGGCTTTTCCACCGAGGTCTGCTGATCAGATGCCCAAGATTCCTTTTGTTTTGTTAAGGTCTGTTTGATTTGTGATTGGAATTGCATGGAATCTCTAGATCTGTTTGGGAGAATTGGCATCTTTATGAAACTTAGTTTTCATTTTTATGAACATGCTAGTTTTCCATCTTTTTAGGTCATTTTTAATGCTTTTCAATGGACATTAAATTTTTTTTCTCAAAAAGGGTCTTGTATATATATTTTATTAGACCTCTTCCTAATTATCGTATTTTTTTGTGGCAAAAATAAGGGGTATCTCTTTCAAGGAAGATTTTCTTACTGTTGAAATGTTTTGTTTTGCATCTTGATCTCCCAGTAAATGTACTTTTAAACTCTGACATCTTGTCTCTATACTAAATATGTTTAAGAAAAAAATTCCGGGAGCCAGGCGTGGTGCCGCATGCCTGTAATCCCAGTACTTGGGAGGCTGAGACCGGAGGATCCGGGTTCAAGGCCAGCCTCAGCTACTTAGTGAGGCCCTCTGCAATGTAGTGAGACCCTGTTTCAAAATAAAGAATAAAAAATAGGACTGGGGATGTAGCTCAGAGGTAGAATGCCCCTGGGTTCAATCCCCAGTACTGAAAAAAAAAAAAAAAATTCCAGGATTGTTAAAGCAAAAGTACGCATAGACTGTAGGAGACAAAGGAAGAACCTAGTTTGCAGCAGAAGTGGCCATTCTGATATGCTTCTCTGTCATCCTTTCCAGCGGCGTGCTGGTGGATCAGGAAACAAGAGATAATGTACCGTGCCCTCACTTTTATTACATTCTTAACGCACACTAGACCTTTGGTTTGTCTGTGTGTAGTTTTTCCTTCTGCGTGCGGCATTGCTTGTGGAGCTGCCCTCGCAGGCCCATGGGCTTGAGTGGGATCCAGAGTCACAGCCCGGTCGGTGGGTGTCACTCGGGCCTCTGGTCCTGCAGATGTGGCGTCCTCTCACCTCCCCTGCGGTGGGTCTGCTCAGCTCCTGCCTTCTCCTCTGGATGTGCGGCTGCCTCC
Organism: Graphiurus murinus; assembly: GCA_004027655.1. Taxonomy (NCBI): domain Eukaryota; kingdom Metazoa; phylum Chordata; class Mammalia; order Rodentia; family Gliridae; genus Graphiurus; species Graphiurus murinus. The sequence goes on from PVLC010006861.1 coordinate 64,761, forward strand.
CGGGTCCGTGCTCAGCAGGGTGCAGGGCTGAGCAGGCACTGTGACCCTCTGGGCGGCTGGGCCCTGCGGAGGAGCCGGGCACGCTGGCCAGTCACTTGCGGGGAAGTCCAGTGGTGAGCCGCGGCCTAGGAGAAGCATCGGCATGCTGGTCTTGTGCTGGCCCGCAGGCAGGTGGAATTGGGATTTCGGCGTCGTGGAGGTGAGTCCTGGATGTTCTGCAGATGACAGCAAATCCATAGCAGGACTAGCGTCACAGGCAGAGTCTGTTACTGTCTCCGGTCCTCGTTCTTTGTCAGGGAATCGGCTGCTCATCCGTGCGTGGCTTTAACCTCAGGGTCTGAGTCGGCTGCTTAGCACTCCTCATCACATTTGTATTCCTCCAGCAGGGAAGTGTACTAAGACAGGTGGAGAAGGGCACAGGCTTCCCTTACAGTCACGTGCGGTGTTCATGGTGCTTCTGCGTCTGTCTTCCTGACTTGACTTAGAGATGTGGTGGTGCTCCACTGTCCACAACCAGCAACAGGAGGGATTTTAGACGTGCTGCACCAAAGTCAGGGCTCTAGCTAGTTCAGAAGGATTTGGGCCCCCGAACCCCGATCTGGCCACACAACGGCTGATGCCCGGCCTGCGCTGGTGCTTTTCTGTTCCTCGTCTTTCCTTCTACTTTGTCTTGTCTCTCTCTCTCTCCCTCTCTTTCTCCTTCTGTTTCCTTTCCTCTCCTCCTCTTCCTCTTATCAGCTTTATTGAGGTCATATTTACTTTCAATCAAATCTTCCCGTTTTAAGTTTATAGTTAGATGTGTTTTGCCACCTGTAGATAGCGGTGTAGCCACCATCTGAGTCACGCCATGGAACCTTCCATCTCCTGGTACATTCCATAGCGTGATTCAGATAGAGAGAGACTGGTGGAGTGTGGACGGAGGAGGAGAGAGACTGGAGCGTGTAGACAGAGGAGGAGGAGAGAGACTGGTGGAGTGTGGCTGGGCTGGGGTAGGAGGGGGGAAGGGAGGCTTCAGGAAGGAAGCAGGTCGAATCCTGTCATGTGCATATGGGAATGTATCACTCCAGCCTCAGTACCGTATATAGTTACAATGCACCAATAAAAAATTAATTAAAATAAGACAGTGCGGCCAGACGTAGAAGTGCAGGGCTTGAGCACGTGCGCCCGGGACCCTTTTGCTGCTAGTGGGGAGTGACCGAGGGGGTGTTCTGAGAGCCATCACCCAGGGTTCCTCCTGTGCAGTGATGCCCTTGTTGGGGGTCCCTGCTGCCTGCTCCTCCCAGGTCAGCAGAGTTGGGGAGCTTTCCTTCCCCTGCTGTGCTCGGGCTTCTCTCGGGGGCCGTGCTGTGGAGCCAGGGCCATTCTGAGTTCTCCACTGGTGTCCTCCAGGGACTCCAGCGCAAGGCCTGGCTCTGGCCGCCCCGGCCCTTGCTCCTCCTCTCCCTGAGCCCCTCCTGCAGGCCTTTCTGTTCTGTGTCTGTCCTTCTCCAGTGCCTCCGCTCTGAGCATCCACTGAGGGAACGCCTGCCGGCCCCTCTTCTCTCCCCACGGTGACCTCCACCTCAGGGGTCACACACCCTCCCGGCTCCCGTCCACCTTCTGCTGGGTGCGGCACAGTGCCCCATCCACCCACCGCGCTCGATGGGTGTTTATGGCGCTTGTTGGTGGTCTCGCTCTCCCTGTCTGTGTGCTGGCTCCAGGCGCCGCAGCCCCTCACCCTCACCTGTCCTGGGGACAGAGCATCAGGGGCTCCTGCTGGGGCTCTCGCGAGATGTTTAAATTAAGAATCCATCTTTGTGCCCAACATTTTTACTTGAAAGTAAATTTATAACTTTTTGGCTAACCCGTACCTTTTATCTCCTGTCCAGTATTGAACAAACTCAGTCCTTCCTCCCTCCCTC
>PVLC010006862.1:0-66122 GCA_004027655.1 Graphiurus murinus
TTTTTTTGCGGTACTGGGGATTGAACTCAGGGGCATTCTACCTCCGAGCTACACTCCCAGCCCTATTTTTTATTCTTTATTTTGAAACCGGGTCTCACTAAGTTGCAGAGTGCCTCACTAGGTAGCTGAGGCTGGCCGCGAACCCGGATCCTCCGGTCTCAGCCTCCCGAATGCTGGGATTACAAGCGTGCGCCACCACACCCGGCCCCTGTAAAGTGTTTTTAAATAGAGGGAAACTATTAATGTCTAAGATCTTAGCAGTGGCTCATAATTGAAACTAATGAAGTCAAGCTAGATTGAAGGCTGAAACTCAGCTCAGTAGAAAAAGGTAAAAGTCTTTACATTTACTCTAAGCATTTTTTTAATCTTCTATTTTGACTTCATGTTATACAACATAGTGAGGTGGGTTCTGTTTGTTATTTTTTGTTTCTGTTTTTGAGTTTTTAGGGGGAGATGAATTATTGTTTTTGTTTAAGCATTTATTCAGTCACTTTGGATCAGGATTGAGCATCTCTGATCCAAAAATCCAAAACATTTTGGTCAGCATCACCCAAAACGTTTCAGACTAAGAAGCATTATATTTTCATATTTTTTGAGTAGGAATGTTCAACTGGTTAAGTTTATGTAAATAGTCCAAATTCCAAAATAATCCAAAGTCTGAATCACTTCTGATTCTAACTATTTTGGATAACCTATATTAGGATAAGAAGAGAATATTCCTTGAATATATACATACTCATTCTCCCTCTGCCCCTCACACTTCCTCTTTTTTTCTTCTCCTCCCCTCCCTCTCCTAAGGTTAGGATGTGCTACACAACTGGATTTAACCAATGGTACATTAGTAGACAAGAGTAAAGTAAAGGCCATGCTTGTGTTTGTATGGTTTGGTGTGGCTCCTTGCACCCTTATGATCTTCCACAAAGAGAATATGCTAACGGTAGCCTTTGATCCCAAAGGAATATAAAGGCATGTAGAACTAAGATCAGCAGATCTACAGTCTAAAGTAGACAAGTGAATGATAAATTCAAATACTTGTTATATGCTGCTGAGTTTGAGGGCTTGTACACAATGTTTTTATGGCAATGGCTGACTAACACATTCATGGTTGTCTCTCAAGAACACCGGTACCTCTGGACAAGCCACCAGTCTCATTCCCATAAGGATCTATGGAATAAAAACCTTAAAGGATTAGGTAATAACTGATTTTCAGGCTCCTGACAAATAAAAAATAAATTTAAAAAATGAATGTTTGCACATTTCCATAAAGGGATGGGAGGTGTTAGTTTAGAAGGTATCTAGAGGTCAAGGGTCAATGAGAATTGTGTGCAAATATGTTGTTAACAACTTGTGCTTAACAAAGATGTATTCTATATTGCACGAATTACTACAATAAAAAAAAAAAAAAGAAGGTATCTAGAATACCAAGATATCTCGAGGTGGGAATGGACTGTCGGGGGGCAGTGCTTAGAGCAGGGTCATCAAAAAATTAGGCAAGAGCCACCCAGGATCTATGTAAGAGAAGAGCTGAAATCACACACAAGTCGTGGCAAGGAAGGGCTGTACCAGCCACAATTGGAGATCTATAACAACCTAAGTAAAGATAAAGTCATCACCACAACTCTGTTTTCTCTGGTTTCTGTATTCCAAGAAATAAGGAATTAAAATAGAAAGTGAGAATAAACATTGAGATATGTGCATGTATGTCTAGATGCACATCTCACTATGATGTATAATTACAAGTTACTAAGAAAAGTATATATAAAAAATCAGATGTATGTCTAGATGCACATCTCACTATGATATATAATTACAAGTTACTAATAAAAGTATATATAAAAAATCAGATAATGGCACCAGTGTTATTTTAAACCATAAAAACAATAGAGATCCATATTGCATGTCATAGATGGGTAAACCCAGGGAAGGGTGGTCAGGTTGACCAGATAGCCTCAGGCTTGAGACAGCAAAGGCCGACTAAGAACCTAGCCATTATGCCATCCAGTTCTCCTGGTGCCCATCACAAGTAAGCAGGTGGCATTATATTTCAAAAACTTCATATTTACATTATGTAACTTAAGCCTGTACTCAGGATAAGGGTCATATTAGTGAACTCAGTTTCCAACTAGAGAGATGGAATCAGCCACAAGTCATGTAAGGAAGGACTGTGATAAATTACATATTTTTTAAAATTATTCTGTTCATTAGAAATGTAATTTAACTTTTATATATAGATCCTACTATGCCTAGCCAGAATTTTAAACTCCTCATTAATTCTAATAGATTGTAGATTCATTTGGGTTTTTTCCAGTGATAATAGTATAATCTATGAATAATGATTTTTCTTTCTTCCAGTATCCATACATTTTTGTCTACTTCATATCTTCCTGTGCTACTTAGGAACTACATAAAAATACAAAATGGAAGTGGTAGTAGTGGATACTTTTGACTTGTTCCTGGTTTTAAATAGAACATTTCAACATTTGACCATTAAGAATTGACAGGGATTATTGTTAGCTTTTAATACAGATATCCTCTTTTATTTCAATCTGTTTTTATAATAATTGGTGCATTGTAATCATAAATCTTGGTTAGGTACAAGTTGATAACGGCATATATGCACACATTTCTCATTTAACCCCTTCCCCAGTTCCCACCCCACTCCCTCGCCCTCCTTCCTTCTCAAGTTCAGTTTAGTGATTGACCTTGATATATTTGTGAAAGTACATCATATGCACTAGGGTGCCCCCCCTCTACCCCCCGTCCATCCCTTTCAGTTAAGTCAACTTCTTTGCTTATCGAGGATTTCTCCTTTTTCATATGGAGACCCTCTTATGCCCCATCTTCTCCCTAGCATCCGCATATTAGAGAGAACATATGTTTCTTTACTCTTTGTGACTGGCTAATCTCACTTAACATAATGTTTTCCAGTTGCATCCATTTACCTGCAAATAACATGATTTTGTTCTTCTTTATGGCTGAGTAAAATTCCATTGTGTGCATATCCCATAGTTTTGTGATCCATTCATCTGTGGATGGACATTTTGGCTGCTTCCATAGTTTGGCTATTGTGAATTGTGCAGCTATAAACATAGATACACATGTGTCGGTCTGATAGTTTGAGTTCCATTCTTTTGGGTAGATACCCAGAAGTGGTATTGCTGGATCATATGGTAGGTTCATTCCCATTCATCTGAGGATCCTCCATACTGTTTTCCATACTGTTTTCCAAAGTGGTTGCACTAATCTACAATCCCATCAACAATGTATTAGGGTTCCCACTTCTCCACATCCTCGCCAGCAGTTGTTGTTGTTCGTGTTTTTTATGATTGCCATTCTGACTGGAGTTAGGTGAAATCTCAAGGTAGTTTTGATTTGCATCTGTCTGATTGCTAATGATGTAGAACATTTCCTCATACATTTATTGGCCATTTGTATTTCTTCTTTTGTGAAGTGTCTATTTAGATCCTTTGCCCATTTTTTGATTGGGCTATTTGTTTTCTTAGCTGTGATTTTCTTGAGTTCTCTGTATATCCTAGATATTAGACCTCTATCAGAAGAGTAGCTGGCAAAAATTTTCTCCTACTCTGTGGGCTCTCTGTTGAGGTTCTTGATAGTTTCCTTTGCTGCACAGAAGCTCTTCAGTTTAATGCAACCTCATGTACTGATCTTCCTTTGAGTTGCTTGTGCTTTTGGCATCTTGTTGAGAAAGTTTTTACCTGTGCCTATGTGTTGAAGTGTTGGGCCTATGACCTCTTCAAGTAAACCTTGGCCTCTGACCTAACTTCCAGGTCTTGGATCCACCTTGAGTTGACTCTTGTGCAGGGTGAGAAAGTGGGGTTTATTTCCATTTTCCTGCATATGGTTAACCAGTTTTGCCAACACCATTTGTTAAAGAGGCTATCTTTTTTCCAGTGTATATTTTTGGCTCCTTTGTCAAAAATCAATTGTTATTCCAATATTGATAAGAATTTTTATCAACATATAATGTTGAGTTTTATAGAATATTTCCTACACTAATTAAGAGGGTTTTTTGGTTTTTTGTTGTTGTTGTTGTTGTTGTTGTTGTTGTTTTGCGGTACTGGAGATTGAACTCAGGGGCATTCTACTTCAAGCTATACCCCCACCCCTATTTTTTATTCTTTATTTTGAAACCAGGTCTCACTAAGTTGCAGAGTGCCTCTCTAGGTAGCTGAGGCTGTCCTCGAATCTGGATCCTCTGGTCTCAGCCTCTCAAATGCTGGGATTACAAGTGTGCACAACCACGCCCAGCAAGAGGATTGTTTTTAATCTGTTCTTTTTAATCTCTTAAACAGTGAATTAAATTTTTCTATTATTATTTAAAGGATGTTTTTTCCTGGGATAAACCTAACCTGATCACCACGGATTATCTGTTTTTATTACATGACTTTCAACTGTATTTACAAATGAAATTGGAATGTATTCTTTCTCATACTGTCCTTTTTAATATGTTATCATTTATATTGTATTACTGTTCCTATTATATTTCTGTTTACTATAACCTGTTCTTTTCTCTTTTCTCATACTGTCTTCATTGAAAATTTAGCAGAGCTGGTCTACAAAATCATCTAAGCAAGTTGTTGTTGTTGTTTCTAAGAAGATTTTTTAACTAAGTAGTAACTAATTATAGATCAACTCAAATTTCTATTTTTCCTTCTGTCAACTTTCTATTTTCCCTCTAGTCAGTTTTGTTATGGTATGTTTTCTAGGAATTCATCTAGTTTGTTAATACTACCAAACATTTTTTATAAATTGGCCTACAGAAACTATATATCTTTCAATGTTCACTCTTTCTAAAGTAATGAGCTTTTTCAAGCCCTAGTATTATCTGAAACATCTTCCCTTTTACCTTCAACTAGAGATTTGTTCAAATCATATATATATATATTTTTTTTTTTTCAGCACTGGGGATTGAACTCAGGGGCATTCTACCTCTGAGCTATACTCCCATACCTATTTTTTACTTTATTTTGAAACAGAGTCTCACTAAGTTGCGGAGGGCTTCACTAGATAGCTGAGGCTGGCCGTGAACCCGGATCCTCTGGTCTCAGCCTCCCCAGTGCTGGGATTACAAGCGTGCGCCACCACGCCTGGCTTCAAATCATATTTTAAAGAAAATTTATCCTTGCTAATTTCTGCACTTTTCTTTACTCTAGCCATCATTCTTCTGTAACTTATTCAATTGTTCCTTTTTCTTGCTAGTAATTTAGATATCTAACCCATTCAATTCAATTTCATATTGCTCCCAAAATGTTGCTTGCCCTATAAAACAGTCTTGACTTGTGGTGATCTAATCATCCTCCAGTGTTCCATAGGAATATATTTTTGAGATTTTGACTTTTAAACTATTTTGAAATACAATTTAAAACTTTCAATTATTTACTACATTAATTGATCATCTCTGCATTTAATTTTAACCTAATTTTGCTGAGATAGTCTGTGTGGTACCAGTGTGATGTGGTGTGCATGCTATCAGCTTTCTGAGACCTTCTTTACAGATTAATAATATATACATGTTCATTTTTTAAATGCTCTTTATGTGCTTGAGAAGAATATATATTTTCTAATTCACAAATGATTCAATGCATAGCTATTAAGCTTTTACTTCAACTCTTACAATTTACTTTTTTGTGTTTGACTTTTGACAAAGAGTTAATTTAATAATCTAAAAATTTCTCACAAGTATATTGAGATGATTTTATTAGGTACACATATATTTAGAATTATATATTCCTGGCAAATTAAACTTTTTACTATTATATAATCATCTTTTCTACCTCTACTAATACTTTTTGATTTAAAGTATTTGTGTGCTGGTATTAAAATATTTATATGAGTCATTTTTAAATACTTTTACATTCTAGCTTCCCAAGTTATATTTTAGGCATTTCTCTTGTCGAGTTAGTGTTAGTTATTTTTTCCAGCTTTATTGAGGTATGGTTGACACAATAATATATATTATATATTAATATATACTATAATATGTAATATATGCATGTTATATTAATATATATTTAGCGTATACAATGCTATGTTTTATGTATCCACTGTAAAATGATCACATAAATCAAGTTAATTAACACATCTATCACCTCACATAGAGACCTGTATGTGATAAGAAAATTTAATATCTTTCCATTGAATACTAATTATAGTCACCATGGTGCACATTGGGTCTCCCAGTATTTACTTATCCTTAGTTCCAGACTTTTTTTTATTATTTATTTGGTTTTTTTTTTTTTTTTTTTGCTGTACTGGGGATTGAACCCAGGGGCATTCTACCTCCGAGCTATACCCCCAGCCCTATTTTTTATTCTTTATTTTGAAACAGGCTCTCACTAAGTTGCAGAGTGCCTCACTAGGTAGCTGAGGCTGGCCGCAAACCCAGATCCTCCAGTCTTAGCCTCCCAAATTCTGGGATTACAAGCGTGCGCCACCACACCTGACCTCCAGACTTTTATTTCTAAATCTGCCTAACGAATCTATCTTTATTAACTGTGACTGTTGATATATTTGAATTGTCTTTTCATACTCTTACTTTGTGCACTTTGTCACAATTTATTTTTTTTTATTAACACTTGCCTTTTTTGGACTGATTACTTTCTAAGTTTTATCCTCTACTTAGATTTTTTTTTCAGTAACTACTTTTGAAAATTGCCTTGCAGAAATGCAGAAGTTTAATGAATATTGCAACTTCCCATCCAAATAATACAAAAACAGCCTTTTTTTTTTTTTTTTTCCATTGCTAGGGATCAAATCCAGGGCCTCACACATGTTCAGCAAGCGTTCTGTCACTGAACTACACCTCAGCCCATTTTAATCATGATGAAACTATTCCAACCTACGGGCTAATTTTGTCCAGCATTTTGTTTCTTTGCTTTTTTAATCTGAAAACTTAGACATTGTTACCGACTTAGATAGAGATTAACTGGAAGAAACTTAAGTATGAGTTTGTCCTGCTTTTCTAGGAAGAAATACATTATCACATAAGCTAAAGACAGTTATTACCTCCACTTTAGTGCATCTCCTCATACAGCATAATCAAAAGGTGTCGCTAAAGTAACCACCAATATGAAGCCAATTTTGTTTTTTGTTGTTGTAGTTGTTTTTTTTTATTGTAATAATTCATGCTTTGTATATATACATTTTTGTTAGGTACAAATTGATAAAGACAAATGTGCACACATTTCTCATCTGACCCTTTCCTCAATTCCCACCCCGCTCCCTCGCCCTCCCTCCCTCTCAAGTTCAGTTCAGTGAATGATCTTGATATAATTGTGTAAGTATATCATGTGCCTTAGGATGCTCTCCCCCCGTCCATTCCCTTCGGTTAAATGAACTTCTTTGTTTATCGAGGGTCTCTACTTTTTCATCTGGGGACCCTCTTATGTCCCATCTTCTCCCTAACATCCGCATATTAGGGAGAACATATGCTTCTTTACTCTTTGTGACTGGCTAATCTCACTTAACATAATGTTTTGCAGTTGCATCCATTTACCTGCAAATAACATGATTTTGTTCTTCTTTATGGCTGAGTAAAATTCCATTGTGTATATATCCCATAGTTTTGTAATCCATTCATCTGTTGATGGACATCTTGGCTGCTTCCATAGTTTGGCTATTGTGAATTGTGCAGCTATAAACATAGATACACATGCATGGGTCTGATAGTTTGGTTTCCATTCTTTTGGGTATATACCCAGTAGTGAAATTGCTGGGTCATATGGTAGGTTCACTCCCATTTGTCTGAGGATCCTCCATACTGTTTTCCACAGCGGTTGCACAAGTCGATTTTGATAGCCAACCACGGCTGCCAACTTTCAACTTTTGGAGTGGGACAGAATATCAGAATAGCAAATCACAATCTATCAGATGATCATACAAATCAGCTGAAAAAATGAACATTAACTGTGAGAAGAAAAAGACAGTTGTGGCTGTCTAGGCACTCATGAGAAACACCCCAGGGACTCAATGAACTAGCATAGAGGGACTTAGAAGAGAACTGGGGTTTCTTATGGTTACTATGACCCTATTTTTCCCTTCAGGCTAGGGGGCCTTGGCAAAAAGCTATCACATTCACATTCTTGTTCTAAGAGAGTCTACTCTATTCAATGAGATAGCATTGTTCAAATAGGTATTTCTTTCTTCTCAAAGCTGCAAAATCTATTGTTGTTGCTTTTTGGCCTCCTCTTCCTTTATTAATTATCTCATTAGTGATGAGAAGTGTCACCAGCATATTGAAGAAAGGAGGTATCTACCAGTCTTGCAGCTGAGTGTGTGCTCTCTGTTGTTCATGATGATAGTTGACCCAAAAGCATATTGCCCCAAAAGGCCACCAGGATGTGGAACTCATCCCACCGAAATCTGAAATATTCAACTCATAGCTTTGGAAAAAGGCAATTCTTTGTTCATACAATTAGCCTATCATCATACTTTAAAGCAATACTTATCAAGGTATGAGCAGAATCCAGCAGACATTAAAATCACCACCAATACATTGCATCAAAAGGATCTTCTGTGATAGTAAAGTGACATTTGTGTGAATTAGCAAATTCTGGAACAATATTTAAATATTTATAAATTTCTGCCCATCACAGTCTTCTCGTCCTGCTTGAACCTCTCTTGGACATAGCACCTGAATTTCCATTTTTCCTGCTATAGTCAATTTGTAGATCTCAGGAGTCCAAGGAGGAAAGGAAGGCCTCTAACTTTAGTCGTAGTTTAACTATCAGAACATGTGGCCCATCTTATTACATTTACCCTCTGCCTCCTGAGTAACCTAAGAACCCTGGCTGTCACCATCGTGGTGACATGAACCTCTGCTGTCCTGATATTCATTAGAGCAACAAATTGCCTACACAACACACAGAATTCTTAAGCCTCAGGTAATCAAATGCAAATGTGCTGTGTACTCCTTGGGTTCAATGGATGCTAGATCTGCAAAACCCAGATAAGAATACTCTCTGTTAGATCACATCCGTGAGATTTTCTGATATCTTATGAAATTATAACCCCCAGAAGGCTAAGAAATATAAAAAAGGAAATACAGGTTACTATGTGTTGGGAGGGGGCAGTACTGGATTGAACCCAGATGCATTCTACCTCTGAGCTATATCCCCAGGCCTATTTTGGTTTTTATTTTGTAACAGGGTCTGTCTCACTAAGTTCCTGAGGCTTGCCTTGAACCTGTGATCCTCCTATCTTAGCTTCCCAAATACTAGGATTACAGGTATGCACCACCATCCCCAGTTCAGGAAATTATTTGATAAATATTTTATATTAACTTGTGGATAAATCCCTAATCTTTGTCAGATGGCCATATTCTGTTGATGCAATTTGCTATTTAAAATTAGTGGGGGTTATGGAGGAAGATTGGTAATGCAAGTGACTTAAAATTCATCTGTAAATGGCTATCCTGCTTAGTGATATTTTTTCTGCTTGTGCAGTAATAGTCATCTTGAAAGAGATCACTTTCCTTCTCCTGAACTGACCTGCAAATGTTTGGTTTGGTAGGCTGCTGAAGCCACAAAGTGCACTCCTCTTACTGGGTTTCTGTTAATGGGGATTGAACCTTTGAGCAAGACAATGATAAAATTCAACCATACTGAGCAGATCAGAAAACAGAATTGATATTGTACAGAGCAGGAACAAAGCTTTGTTATCTTTGACCATCATAGGCCATGATTAAGAAAACCTCAATCACCATGAAGCACACTGCTCAAATACTTCTCTCATTTTCAGTCTGCTCATTGTTACCAGCAATTCCTCTTCCAACAGCCCCAAGTTCTAACTTGGGGTTTTGAGACCAGTGGATCTTAATAGCATTTTTATATCTCCAAATGAGAAAAATCATAAAATCTACTTTTAGATACTCAGCTTTTAAAATAAGAGTAAAAGTACTTTAAGTACTTGTTTTACTGAACTCAAATCTACCATTTTGTTGAACAGAAACCTATCTATTAAGATCAGAATTAGACTTGCAAGAACTACAAAGCAAGGGAAACTATACTTAGAACATGTATAAAAATACCTCAAATAACAGAATAAGCTCTGGTCAACCAGAAATGACAGGATACCACTAGGTGATAGCAAAAATTCTTTCTACTGAAATCGTAACAAGCAAAATATATAGGGTTTTTTTTTTCTGGATATTCCATAGATAAATGACAGCAAAATGAAATGATAAGGCTTAAAATGAAATACTGGAGCCATAAAGACCCTCCTCATTCTTTCCTCCATTCCCCTCCCCTGCACACCCCTCCCCCACACATGTATATACACTCTCATAGATACAAATGCACTCACACAACTTGATCCTTAGCTCTTGGCAGGTGGTAGATCATCGATTCAGATTTATCTCCCCCAGAAAGTGACTCATAAAGTAGAGACTCCATAAAATACCATCCAAAAGAATTGAAGAATAAGAGTGACAAAACTAAGGAGAAAAGAAGGAGGAGAGGTGAAGGAGAAGGGAAGAAGGAAGAATTATTTCCTTGGAAAATAAATTCAGATTCTTTTCTTGTGCATTCAAGCCATATAAAAATCTCTCCTCTCTTCACTTCTCCAATTTTGGCTCTGCTCTTAGAAAGTTTTTGGTGTCTTTTCCCAGTCTGATTTTTTCAATCAATATCTAATAAACTTCTTGAAATATCCTCCCTTTAACTTGTATGAATATCACAAGTCCTTCCATAATTGTTCAAGGATTTTGCTTTCCTTTTTCACTAGAACACACACAGATGTAGCATTCGCTCTTGCTCCTAAACTCCAGAGATTAGCAGGTCTCCCCAGAGCAGCTGTTCAAACTCAGTGAGTGATTATCTCTCAACCTTTGTAGTTTTCAGTTATTTTCAGGCCTATGTGTTTCTCTATTTTATAAAATTAAAGAGATGTTTCATACTGGAAGCATATTTTTGATTGATTTTGGCTAGTAGATATGTAGTCTGACATATCAAAAATAGCAGCATTTGAATTTCTCATACCGTCTTTTACCCCTACCTTAACTAATTTTTGAGACAAAAGTTACCTAATCAATTAATACATTTTTGTTAAGTGGTTGCTGCACCACAGGCACTGCTCCTTGCACTGAAGACACAGCAGTGAGCAGGATGGTTATAATACTTCTGACCTCAACAAGCTTGCTTTTTTATTGAGTGGGATGGATAACAAATGCACAAACCAGAAAGCACATGTATTAGTCAGCTTAGGTTGCCATAACAAAATACCATAAATGAGGTTGTTTACACAACTGAATTTCACTTTTTGACAGTTCTGGAGGCTGTAAACCTAAGATCAATGTGTCAGCATGGTCAGTATCAGACAAAGACCTTCTTCCTAGCTTGCAGATAGCTGCCACTTTGCTCTTTACTCATGGTAGAAAGACTTCGTTCTTCCTCGTACAAGGCCACAGTCTTACTGGATTCGATTCGAGCCCAACCCTATGGCCTTGTTTGATCTTAATTACCTTCTAAAGACCCTATCTCCACATAGTCACCTTGGGAATCAGGGCTTTGACACATGACTCTGTGTGTCTACGTGTGTGTGTGTGTGTGTGTGTGTGTGTGTGTGTGTGTGTGTTGGGGGAGACATAATTCAGTCTATAATAGCAAATTTCAAAACTAGTAAGTGCTGTGAAGAGGATAAAGTCAAATGGTAGGGGAAAATGCCTAGAAATTAGCTCGGTGGTCAGGATGACCATTCTGAAAAGGTGACATTTGAGATCCAAGGGAGAAGAAAACAGAAAAGGTAGCCAGCAAAGACTTTGAAGAAGAACCATCCAAGAAGCAGAAATTCAAAATGCAAATGCTCTGAGGGGAAAAAAGTAATTTGTGTGTGTAACACACAGAGAGAAAGCCAACACACCTGAGAAGTAGTGAACCCATCAGTAGACCATGAGATATTAATTTGAGGGTCATCATATGGGGCTCTGGTGAAAAGTTTAGATTTGATTCTTATAAGAAAAAACCATTAGAAAGGGTCAGGAAAAATGACAGGATCTCATTTAAGTATTAGATAGGATGTCTCTAGCTGCTAGTGGAAGACATATCCAGGGAGACTAGAGAGGAGTTGGACACACTGTGAGTCAGGTGAGGACAGATGGCAGCTTAGATAGGGCTATAGCAGAAGAAATGGTGAGAAGCAGTTGGATTTGGGGTGCATTAAGGAGGCAGGGCTGACAGGATGTCAATTAATAGGATGTAGATTTAAGGAATAGACCAAAATCTAGATTGATGTTTAGGTTTGGGGCCTGCAGATCTAGGTGGCTGGAAGCAGTATTTCCTAGGTGGAACATTTCGAAAAGAAGTGGGTTTTAGGGTAAAATTCAAGAATTCATTTTTGAAAATATTAAAGTCTAGATGACTTTTAGAAATGCAAGCTTAAGTGTTGATTTAAAATTGATTTATGAGTCAAGTTCAAGGAAAGGTAAGGTCAGAGATAAGAAGTTAAGAGTGTATTTGGCTGGGTTCTCTGGGAGGTAGATCCTGAGATTTAACATGCATAAAGTTGTCACAGAATACTCTCAGTTCAACACCTATGAAAAGAAGAAAAAAGAGGATTGAGAAGACAAAAAGAAATGGTGAAGGCAAGAGATCAACAGAGGAATTTGGAAGATGAGATGAGCCTCCATAATTCTTTGAAGTTAGGAGAGAGGACCCACCTCCATAGTGCATCACCTGAGTTGGTCATTAACTGCCAAGGCACAGGGAAGAGCTATGGCCTTGGGTGAGGTTCTCTCTTCTGGTGGTGGCTGAAAACCCACAGCTATTGTGGAGACCAACAACCCACTAGCAGCCAGAGAGATCCCATCTAATACTTAAATAATATCTTATTATTTTCCTGACTCTTTCTAATGTTTTCCCCTCATAAGAATCAAATCCAGACTTTGCACTAAAATCTCATATGATGAGCCTCTACTAAATATCTCCTGGTCTACTGATGGGTTCACTACTTCTCAGGAATTTTGGCTTTCTGTCTTTTTTGTTGGTTGGAGCATTTACATTTCAAATTTCTGTTTCTTGAAAGGTTCCCCTCCAAAGTCTTTGCTAGATACTTCTTCTATCTTCTTCTTAATGTAACCCGCAGCTATTTTGAAGGAATAAAATAACTCCTTCATTCACGAAGAGAGGACTGAGCAACTTCTCACAACATTCCACAGCCACCTCACCCAAGAGTTATTCCTTTAATTGATATTTAGGGACAGAATGCTGAAGGAGATTTTCTTGGGAAAACGTGGATAGAAAAACAGAGAAAGTCAAGGACAAAAGTCCTAGACAATGTTCTACAACTATGCAGCATGCAGGGACAACTGCTCTAGTTTATGCCTGCACTCCATAATTAAAGATATAGTAAAAGAACTGACTCCCGGGAGGTCCTGAGGTTTTCTAAATACATGGCAAACAAAAGTCCTTATATCATCAGCTGGCTTTCCTGAGTAGAGATAGTTTAAGGGGAAAAAGGGGGGCATCTTCCTGTCATATATAATTTGAAGAAATTAAAATATCAAGAAGTTGGCCTATGAGTAGTGTGTGTGTGTGTGTGTGTGTGTGTGTGTGTGTGCGCGCGCGCGTGTATTTGAATTGATTGGGAATCTGTCTAAAGAAACTGTAGGGGAGAGAAGCACTCTGACAAAAGAAATGTGTCAGTGTGCTACAACATGCATTTCTATATAAGCAACACCTGCTTTTGCTGTTATTCACATAGGATAAAAAAACCTTGTCTACAACTACACTAACCTTATCTCAGACCCAAGTTACTACTCCTGCAAAGAGTGCCACCAATTTTCTTTGTTCCATTTCAGTTATCTTTCTTGGTGCGCCCACATCTCATTTTTATCCCTTTCCAAATTTGCTTTCCTTCAGGCCTGACAACATCTGGGTTTCTTGCCCCAGTAATGGGTCATGCCAATGAAAATAAACCAAACTCTGCATTATGTGGAACTTTTAATGCCACTATTACCCCCTCCTCTTCCCAGAGATCAGATAGTCTATGATAGGCCTCCAACCATGTTTCAAACCACAATCAGAGGGAATGGATCTCCTGAGCAGCCCATGTCCACAATTAATGGAGTGCTGCAGTGGTTACAGCTAAGACTGTGCCACTCGATAATAAACGCAGGACGCAGATCATTTGTTGGGGGTTTTAGTATTATTCCACAAGTTATAAAAGGAGCACTTCAGAAAAACCAATGTCAAAAACAGACCACAAGGAGAATTCCATCCATGCTTGTGGATTTCTACGGTAGCTTGCATAGGATGGAAGACAAGACATTTTGAACATGGAATTTAATACACATAGTTAAAATAAAATCCCCAAATGATAGGATTTAGGCTGGATTATTAAACTTCAAATGATGTCATATTCATTTGTGTTCTCTTTAAAGAATAAACAGAACTCTAGATTTTAGGAGCAAGCTAAATTTCAAGCAGTAAGTTTTCTAGCAAGTTTTACTCATCTTATGTTATACTGGTTTCATTCTTGACTTTCTCATTTATGATAATGCTCTACCATGAAAATGGGGATTCTGGCTTCAACCTAAGTATCATGCAATACTCTTATCCCTTTCTGCCACCTTCTTGCTCTTTCACTTGGAACTGCTTATTAGCTAGTTTCTAAAGATGACCTCAGATGACTCTACACTTCCATCCATATCTGGGCCACTCCTTTCTTGAATCTGAACTGAGCTGACTCCTTCAATATAGAGAAAGTGAGTGAGTAACATTTCAGGAATTCTCAGCTCAGGCATTAAGATTAGCTAGCAATGTCTCCCTCTTGTATGAAGTTTTGGAGATCACCAACAGTCCTCCAGGCTGCCCAGCTCCCCTGCTGGAAAGATTGCATGGACAGGAAAGTCCCTGAGATGAACTAGATCCCAAGAAGAAAGGCCCAGTCACCCCAGCATGCAGGCTGCATCTCTAGATGGCAGTACCCTCCATCTGACTGAAACCTCATGAAAAACTCCCAGCCAACTAGCAGAGCTGCTTAGTTGATCCATCACAGGACACTGGTACTGTAGGAGCTTCCTTATACACACTGTGAGCCAGAATGGACGTTAAGAGGCATTTTCTTACACTGCTGATGGGAGAGTAAATTTCTGCAGCTTTCATAGGCAGCAACTTTGCCCTCTTTTAGAATGTTTAACTATAACTTTGAGCCTTAATGAATCCTAGGAATGTATCCTAAACATGCATTGTCCAAAGACCTGTGAGATATTCATTCAGCCAATACATTTTGAAGCCACCCTATGCGAGGCACTGCTCCAGGTCCTGTAATGTGGCAATTAATTTTTTAAAGTGTGGGAGGGAGCTGATCTCAAGGAAAAATACATCCTAATGAGAATAGAATACAAATAAACAAACAAAAGCAATATTGAAAAAATATAAACCAGAAAAAAAGTCAGTGAAGACAGGATAAATACTATCCTGAAAACACAGATGTGATACCAATTGATAGAGTGGTTCCTTTAGATGGATGGGCTTTGAAGTTAAGAAACTTTTGTTTACTTTTATTTTGCTTATTTACTTATTTTGGTGCTGAAGATTGAACTCAGGGGAATTCTACCTCTGAGATACACCCTCACCCCTCTTTGTTTTTTATTTTGAAACAGGGTCTTACTAAATTACAGAGGGTCCTACTAAATTGCTGAGGCTCGTCTCAAACCTGGAATCTCCTATCTCAGCCTCCCAAGTACTGGGATTACAGGAGTGTGCCACCATGCCCCAGCAAGAAATTTTTATTTTAAAGTGCTGTGTGAAGCCAATGGAGGATTGTAAGTAAAGGAGTGATATGATTTTATCTGTTCCTTTAAAAGATGTCTCTAAATACTGTGTGGGAAGTAGATTATATGAGAGAGGAATAAGCAAGGATCCAAGGATCATGGTCAGGAGCTCATCCAGGACTCCAGGTGAGAAATGATGGGGGCTTGGGCTAGTATGACAGTGGAGTAGAGAGGGACCACTGTGTAATTCAGTAACTAGGAAAATTACTAAGCTAGCTGGGCATGGTGGTACACACCTGTAATCCCAGTACTTAGGAGGCTGAGACAGAAGGATAGCAGGTTCAAGGATACCATGTGGTAATTTCGTGACACCCAGAGGTAAGACACCCCTGGGTTCAATTCCCAGAACCACACACATACACACAAAAATAATAAAATAATTAAGCTGCACAGCATGACAAAATGGCTGGAAATGCAGTATAAATAAGACTAGACTATTAGAAACGTGGTCAAAATAAAATAGAGTAATAAATATAAAATGACGCTAAAGCTAAAGAGATATGGACAAAATGATGAGAATGAGGGTGAGTTGAGAGGATTCCCCAGTGGAGAGATGAAGGAGTCACAGGTAGGTAGAATTAATGAAGGAAATTTCCACTGATGTCATGTGCATATGTGAAATTAGCAATGCCAATCTCAGTATCATCCATGGGGAAGAGGAAGGGACAGAGAAGGAGCTGGGGGGAAGCTCACGACTTAAGTACTGTGTGCCTGTATGTCCCTATCATTCTGCACTATATTATGAAATAAGACTACAATGCACTGATAAAAGTATATTTTTAAAAAAGAAGACATGAAGCTAGCAAGATGGGAAACGATGGCTAGAAATACTGTACACTGTAGAAGGCCAAGGCAGCATTCTGGAGAAAGGACTGACTTTAATCCTTAGAAGACCACCACTGACCTTCAGAAATAGAGCTTCAATAGAGTTGGGGAAAGAGTTAAGGTTTTCAAGGACTAAAGAGTAAGCTGGAAGGGGCTACAGGAGCCAGGAAAGTTAGAATACTCTTTCAAAGAGTTTAGCACTTGATAAAAAGAAAGGAAAGAATGGGTGGTTGACCTGAGGGCCAAGCCTATCACAACACTGTTTGTTCCTGTCGATGTTATTTCTGTTTGCTACTGCTGCTTTTGCCATGATGTACTTTATGTTTAAGGATGTGGGAGAGTAGCATATTAGCAACTCAGAGGGAAATCGAGGGCAACAGAGATTAAAAACCCAGCAATGTCCTAGGGAAGATGGTTAAGTATTAAGAAAGAGTAGGTAGGGAATGAGAAGAAGATTCCTGAGTGTTACGGAAGAAAATGAAACAAGAAAACATCAACAGAAGAGAAGCAATTAAAAAACCAGCAAACACACTGACACTAAAAGAAGTGAGAGTGAATTTGGTATCTTAAGGAGAAAAACACAAAACCAGAGCTAAATGGAAGTTCACTGTGCTCTTGGGAAGGGGATCTGCCAGAGCTCCATGGTGAACCGACTATAGATTAAAAGTCTAGGAAGCTGTTGAGGTGGAAGAGAAGAAAGAGGAGTTAATAGTTGTAGGATGGGAAAAACAAACTGAAGGAACAGAAAAAATTAAACAGTATTCTGGTATATTGTCTTATTGCTTATATTTGAATCAGTAATTGGAATCAGAGGCTGGGCATGCTGAGTACAGTCCTCCAGAGCTTTGCCTTCGGCTGTCACCAGAATCCCTCTTTCTGGGAGATTATTTCTTTCCCATCACCAGTAGAGCTAGCTGGTTTTCATGGTGGAAAGGGAAATTACTTTCATCTTAAGTGCCAAAAATCTCCCTGAGGTGGTCAATGTTCATTTTGGTCACTGTGACTCAGCTCAGGAGCACTGTTTTGAGTCCTGGCTCCTGAGATGCAAATGTATTTGGTACCTCCAAACTGCTAGAATTTCAGACTCCAGTACTAACTCTCAGAATGACACTTTTTCCAAGCACTCCCCAAATTCCAAAGAATACTGAATAAGATATAAGTTTTATGTTACTCAAGCTTAGTGATCACATTGGATTCTTGATAAAAATACATGATACTATAATGCATTCTAAAATTATCTTTTTCAAAAATACTATATATAATACATAAAATTATACCTGATACATACAAAAAGTATGAGTTACTTCTAGAAAGCATGTTTTCAGTGGCTTTTCCTCCCCTTAACATTGGCCCAGAATGCCCATACTGACCTCATTTTTACTCCGATATTAAGGTCTTTCCCATTCTCTAAGTATCTGTGTTTTAGAAAGGCAAAGAGAAAAATTCTTTAACCTGAATATCAATTATCCTTGGACATGGAAAATAGTTCGGTCTTTCCTAGGCCCTCAAATTATACCTTACATTTCTCTAATTCTTCTATAGATGTTTGTTGATCCTGTGGAAGATCCACTGTTTTTTCCAAAGGCTGAGATTTTACAATGTCCTTGGCATATGAATAGGCAAATATTCAATGGATATATTTACAGGGTGAACTGATGGCTGTGGTTGACATTATTGTGGGAGAGAAAATGACTACTCAAGTCAACTACAGAGATGTTGAAAAAAGGCTCTAATGTCATAATCTAGATCCTGAGAGCCAGAAGCAGATGCCAATGTTAATGACTGGACTCAGGGAACTCTTGTTTCAAAACTGCGATTCTACCTTCTAGTGTCTGATATGCTATAAAGAACCAGCCTGTTTTTCTTAGAATTAATTGGAATAATTATACTAAAGATAGGATTATATTTTATTGTACACCTTTTTTTTTCTTTTGTAGTACTGGGGAATCAAACTCAGAGCCTCACACATGCTAGACAAGCACTATACCACTGAGCTACATTCTCAGCCCAGAAAAAAGTTTTTACAGACATTTCTTAATTTTTTAATTACTTTTTTCTTATTGATGCATTATAATCATACATCTTGGTTGTGTACAAGCTGGTAAAGGCATATATGCACACATCTCTCATTAAATCCTTCTCCAATTCCCGTCCTATTCCCTCTCCCTCCCTCTTTCTCAAGTTCAATTTAGTGATTAACTTTGATATGTTAGTGAAAGTACATCATGTGCATTAGTGTGTTCCCTCCCACATCACCTTCAATTAAATCACCTTCTTTGCTCATCTAAGGATTCTCCTTCTTCATCTAGAGTCCCTCTTATGACCCACTTTCCCCCTAGCTTCCACATATTAGGGAGATCATACAATTTTTTACTTTTTGTGACTGACTAATCTCACTAACATAATGTTTTCCAGTTGCATCCATATCCCTGCAAATAACATGATTTTGTTCTTCTTTATGGCTAAGTAAAATTCCCTTGTGTACATATCCTATAGTTTTATAATCCATTCATCTGTTGATGGACATCTTGGCTGGTTCCAGAATTTGGCAATTGTGAATTGTGCCGCTATAAACATAGATACACATGCATTGGTAGAATAGTTTGGTTTCCATTCTTTTGGATAGATACATAGAAGTGTTATTGCTGGGTCATATGGTAGGTTCATTCCCATTCATCTGAGGATCCTCTATACTGTTTTCCAAAGCTGTTGTACTAATCAGCAATCCCACCAACAATGTATTAGGGTTCCCACTTCTCCACACCCTTGCCAGCATTTGCTGTTGGTTGTGTTTTTGATGATTGCCATTCTAATTGGTGTTAGGTGAAATCTCAGGGTAGTTTTGATTTGCATCTCTCTGATTGCTAATGATGTAGAACATTTCCTCATACATTTATTGGTCATTTGTATTTCTTCTTTTGTGAGGTGTCTATTTAGATCCTTTGCCCATTTTTGATTGGGTTGTTTTCTTAGTTGTGAGTTTCTTGAGTTCTCTGTATATCCTAGATATTAGTCCTCTATCAGAAGAGTAGCTGGCAAAAATTTTCTCCCACCCTGAAGGCTCTGTTGAGGTTCCTGTAGTTTCCTTTGCTGCACAGAAGCTCTTCAGTTTAATTCAATCCCATGTATTGATCTTCCTTTGTGTTGCTTATGCCTTTGGGGTCTTTTTGAGAAAGGTTTTACCTATGCCTATGTGTTGAAGTATTGGGCCTATGCCCTCTTCAAGTAGCTGCAAGATCTCTGGCCTGACTTCCAGGTCTTTGATCCATCTTGAATTGATTCTTGTGAGTGTGAGAAAGTGGGGTTTATTTCCATTTTTCTGCATATTGTTAACAAGTTTTGCTAACACCATTTGTTGTTTTTTCCAGTGTATGTTTTTGGCTCCTTTGTCAAAAATCAATTGACTATAAGTATGTGGGTTAGTTTCTGAGTTTTCTATTCTGCTCCATTGTTCTATGTGTCTGGTTTTGTGCCAATACCATGCTGTTTTTATTACTGTGGCTTTGTAGTAGAGTTTGAAGTCAGACATTGTGATGCCCTGCATGGTTCCTGTTGCTAAGAACTACTTTTGCCTATTCTGAGCTTTCTGTGGTTCCAAATTAATTTAGGGACTGATATTTCCTTTTCAATCTTTTCTGTACCTCAAGTAATAAATGCCATACTACAAAAAAAAATGCTCCCAAAACAAAATACTTTGTCTGTAACTGAATCTTATTATTAAATATATTTTAAGATAATTTACCAAGAGAAAATGTTGACCCCATGAACAATAATGTACCTGAACTTTAAACAAAATTAATATTTTATTCAGACTGAAATAAACTATATAAAATTGATTTTCTTCACCAAAAATAATAGGAATATTTTCTGCAATATATCTAGATGAACCACAAAATATTTATTTTGTAGATTTTCCAGGTTTTGCTTATAAATAATGATGAGGCCGTGCATACAGTTATGGAAAAAGACAAAAGAAAACAGGCAAGTCAGTTGCCCATATTGGTGACCTCTGATTCTGTATTGACCATGGAGCAGAACTTTTCAAGATTTACCTGCTAAAAAAGCATCTGAAGATGCAGGCTCAACAAAGAAATGTAAATAGCAACAACCAGATGCCCAACAATCAGCCCTGAAATTTTAATCTATACTGTTTAATATTTATCTCTATTTAGAACTATGATAAACTTTTATTTTTGTCACTTGTAATATTTTCCGATGTTGTCCCTCTTATAATTAGTCTCAAGACTATGTATGTTTATTTTCTGTAACTAACAGTCAGATATAGTAAGTTTACATCTTTTTTTGAATAGCAGTTCCTGTACAGCATAGGGATGCTTTTGACTCTAAAGTTTTTCTTTTAAGGGGACATAAAAATACACATAGATCTCTTTCTCAATCATAAGCTCAGATGCTATCACCTGAATCTGATTTCCCTGTGCTTTTCCTTAGCACGGACTAACACTTTTGCATGAGTGGATAGAAATTTAAATTCTAGGCTAAATATGGTACAAGATGTGGAAGAAATCCTTGTTCCTTAGGAAAGTCCACATAAACGTATTTATGTGGTAGAGCCGAAAGAATGAGAATTCTCTCTCGAATATCACCCCTTAGAAATGTGTGATGGAAGAGCCGGGCGTGGTGGCGCATGCTTGTAATCCCAGCATTCGGGAGGCTGAGACCGCAGGATCCGGGTTCGAGGCCAGCCTCAGCTACCTAGTGAGGCACTCTGCAACCTAGTGAGACTCGGTTTCAAAATAAAGAATAAAAAATAGGGCTGGGGGTATAGCTCGGAGGTAGAACCCCCCTGAGTTCAATCCCCAGTACCGCAAAAAAAAAAAAAAAAAAAAGAAAGAAATGTGTGATGGACCACTTGTACAGCATGTCCATGCACCTTTTGAGGACTATTCTTTAATGTGGGAGGAACCTAAGCTGGCATCCAGTCCAAGTTTCTTCTTGTTACCAGGCAACAAATGTCATCCGGCTAGTAACTGGAAAGCCAAGGCCTGCAGTCAGGTCTGCTTCTCAGCTGAGCATGGTGTTCTTTCTAGCACTGGTCATTATCTCCTTTTTATGGGTTTTCAGAACTCCAGTTGCTGACAGAGCAGATATTTGTCTAAATCCTACATCAGAATTATGTATTATTTAAAATTATTGTTTATTCTGTCTTCTGCCTTCTCCAGGCAAAATAAAGCTTACTCCAATTGTTATCAGGTTTTCATTGGATCTCTTCCAAGATCCCCAAGTCTGCTTTTAAAAAATGTTTTAGTTAACATAAAGCCTGTGATGAGATTAGCATGCATCAAATCAAAGATTACTTTTTTCAAGGAATATTTCAGAGATCTTAGGAAAATAAAGAGAGTGACTCTATTTAAATAGTCACATAATTGATGATATTGTTGTTTTCCTAAAATTCAGACAGATTAGATGAAATTCTGAACTTGGAAAGCCATCCACACCCTTTCCAATTTTGGCATCTTAAATTAAAACTCTAAAACATTTCAATTCTTGAAAAGAGAAACAAGTAATATTTTATTTTCTGAAGAACATATTAGCAAAAATATTGTGCTCAAATGTTCCTCCAGCTGGTGGATCTGAGTCTGTCTTAAGTGCACTGAGATCAGGGCCACTAATCCTGACACCTGTGGGCACACCTCCCTCATCTGCAGGGAACCTGGCTCTTGATAGCACAGCTTATTGCGCCAAATTGCCTACCTGTAGGTTTAAGCAGTCAGTGATCTGGTTCAAAAACTGAGCAGGTCCTATTTCAGGAATTTGAAACTATAGAGTTCAAGTCAGACTGCTGTGTTAGCTAAACTGAAAAATTGTAAAGTAGACTCAGCCAGGACCTCTCTGGGTCATTGGAAGCTGAATTTATGACAATAATCAGCAAAGGGAGGAAAAATGGTTCCAATGAAGAGAGAGCAAACATGAGGCTTTCTAGTGGCCTCCCAGTACTATCCATGATCCTGGTGTGCTATATAGATGTTCATGTATGTATCCATGCTCAGTTGCACACACACACAAAATCTTTTGTCCCTTTATAGTCATAGAATACCTATTTGTTGAGCTAGTCTGGGCATGTCTCTGTTCTTTGTAACCAAAAGAACACTAATTGAAATAAAACCTAAGATTGGTTATCTGTTATATTAAAGTAGAATAAAATATAGATAACTTTAGACCGTCTCAATTACATTATGACATTTACATTGGTTCGAAATTGAACTGTGAGAACAATTTGATTACCCTGCAAGTGTTACAAAGAGGAATTGATAAGTAGGAAACATTTCCCATAAAAAAAAAGCACATAGGAAACAATCTCTGAGTCAAAACATGGTAGAAACTAGAAAAGGTTTCAAACTGTGCATGTTATTTTTTATGTTGGAGGATACAAAATACAAGCAATATTCACTTGTTTTTCAAGCTTTTGGGTCTCAATAGCTATGTAATCCATCTGTTTCTGATTTACTTACACTTAACTCATCAGAACACTGTTTGGTAAAAATGACTTGTTGTCCAAAAAGTCCTTTGAGCCTTCTTTATGAGCATATTTAGCCTTTCTTAGAAATAGATTCATCGGCCAAAAGCAAGTGAACTCGTATAACGAAACATTCACATTTGGATAGAAACAGAAAATAAAAGATCAAGCTAGTTTCTTTGGGGAAAAAGTACTACACATGACTTTCAGACACTTGTCTAGATAAAATTATATTAATCTTTTGGTGTTTCCTCAGCCTCTCAGGAGAGAAGATAATTTGTTTAAGTATGAAAGAATTTATTAATTTTTTAAATAAAATTTCTTTTATTGAAATTGTTAAGATTAATAAAATAAATTGTGAAAATGATTAAAGCCCCATATTAACCAGTTAGAATAACATATATTTTGTCCAGCAACCTTCTTGGCAAAAAACATATATGCCAGCTGGGCGTGGTGGCGCACGCTTGTAATCCCAGCATTTGGGAGGCTGAGACCGGAGAATCCAGGTTCGCGGCCAGCCTCAGCTACCTAGTGAGGCACTCCGCAACTTAGTGAGACTCTGTTTCAAAATAAAGAATAAAAAATAGGGCTGGGGGTATAGCTCAGAGGTAGAATGCCCCAGAGTTCAATCCCCAGTACCGCAAAAAAAAAAAAAAAAAAAAAAAAAAAAATATATATATATATATATATATATATATATATATATATATGCCAATAAAATTATGTGCTTCACAGAGCTTTCACCTGCCTTTAATTAGAGTAAGTGCTTAGAAAAATTGACCAGTAATTAAAAAAAAAAAAGAATTGCATAGTTCAGTCAACTATTTTAGTAATTCAGTTAAATAATTCATTGAGTACATTAGTATTGAGTGCCTACTATGTGGCAAGCATTATTTTATAAGAACACATCAGCAAGCAAAACAGATAAAAATCTGTGTCCTTAGAGAGCTTACATTTTCAGTGAAGACAGATAATAAACATAATAATGAGTAACTTCTAAAGCAGATTAAAAGGTGCTAACTGTTGAGGAAAAAAACAGCAGAGTAAGAGAACTGGAAGTGCTGGCAGGTGGAGAGGTAATTATAAATGCAGGCGTCATGGTGTGTTGGTCTCATAAACAGGAATAAAGACACAAGATGAAAGGGTATGGGTGTGTGTGTGTGTGTGTGTGTGTGTGTGTGTGTGTGTGTGCACACAAAGGTATTCAAGGGAAAAGGAACTGCCAGTGCTAAGGCAATGATTGAATCCAGAATGTTCAAGAGCCACCATGGTCAGAGCAGAAAATTTTAAAATATTAGTACATGAGTCAAAGTAGAGAATCCAGGGTACAGACTTGTAGATCAGAGCTTCTTGAGCCTTAAAGAACAGTGCGAATCACCTGGGGGTCTTTTTGAAATGCCAATTCTGCTTCAGCAGGTTTGGGATGGGTCTTAAGAGTCTGCATTTGTAGTAGGTCCCAGGTGATGAGGATGCAACCAATCTGTGGAACATTCTTTGAGTAGCTGGCTTGTAGGTTTAGAAAAAAAAGTTGGCTGTTACTGTGGGAAGAATGAGGACTCACTGAAGATTTATTGATTATGCAGACTAATCTAGTATAATAAGTAAAACTCTAAACTTTGTTTATAAGTGCCTTTCATACCCCACCAGCCTATTGCTGCTGCAGTGGGAAACTTGTGTGTTTGTCAGCTTTAAATTGCTGTGACCTAGTCAGGAGTGTTGGTGCACACTTGTAATCCCAGTACTTGGAAGGCTGAGACAGGAGGATCGCAGGTTTGTGGTCATCCTCAGCCACTTAGTGATGTCCTCTGTAATTTAGTGAGACCCTGTTTCAGAATAAAGAATAAAAAGTAGGGCTGGGTATGTAGCTCAAAGATAGAATGCCCCTACGTTCCATCCCCAGCACCACAAAAAAAAAAAAAAAAAAAAAAAAAGCTATGACCGAAATACCTAATCAGAAAAACTTAAATGAAGAAAGATTTATTTTGGCTCATGGTTGGTTTCAGAAGTTTCAGTCTGCAGAAGGCTGGTCCCATTGCTGTGGTCCCAAAATGAAGCAGACATGGTAGAAGGGTATGGCTGTAGGAAGCTGCTCAGCTCATGCACCTGGAAAACAAAGAGAGAAAGAGAGTGAGGAGAGAGGAAGGGGTCCAGAACAAGAGGCAAGATAGAGTCTCCAAGGGAACACACAGTTATTCTGAGTTTAACTCACCTATACTATTGTGTGCTTTATAGGACTCTATATTTGAACCAGTTTGCTCTATTGCTGCATATTTAGAACTTTTATTTCCATTCCATAACATGTGACTTAATCTTTAATTAGACAAACTCAAATATCCCACTGGAAAAAAAAATACAAGAAGTTAGAAAAAAAGATAAATGAAATCATGAACACTGTAGCTAAATAGAGTAAGGTAGGAGTGAGTGCAAGCAATGAATTGCGAATTCTGCTAATAAAATGGAATGTGTTATGGCATCCTAACCAGATCATTCACAGTTTCCTTATGGTTCTGAAGTGATCAATGACCCAGAAGCCACCATTTGAAGGTAGCTAACAATACTGCTGGTCTCAGCTACCCACTCCTTCCCCAGGTTAAATTCCTTCTGCTTACTCCACCATAATATCATACTTGTCCAAGGCCAACTAACATAAAACTCTGATCCCTACTTGATGCCCAAGTATGAATGGCTGATTTCATTTTTCAGAAATAGGTATGTGTTGTATATAAGCTCTTACATTTGATGCAGAATTTCTTCTCATCACAATCTACCTCAGAGAAGTATATGCTCAAAATGTTGAGATATCACATATGACCAACATACTTAACCCTAAATCCTTTTTCAAGGAGCAAGAAACTATATATGAGTCAGAATAAAACATATGCTATTCTAACAACCCCCAAATCTCAGCAGCTTAAAATGATACATTAATTCTTATATGTGTTGCATGTTCAATGCCAGTGAGCATGGGGCTTTCTTCCAAACATCTTCTCTCCAGGGCCTCTCTTGATTAGAGGCTCCCTTTTGAAACATGCTTCTGTGATTGCAGAAGCAAGGAAAACTGAATGTGAGATCTCACATACTGACTGCCCAGAGTTATCAGAACTTTCACTTACACTTCAGTGTCACTTCCACTCACCTTTCATTGGTCAAAGCAAGTCACATGACCACACTTTAACAGTGCAGGATGCAGGTGCTCCCAATGAGTGGAGTACCAAGTGCTCTGAACAAGGAGATGATTTCCATCCTGGAAATCCAGCACGGGGCACAGTTGGCAAGAAGAATGATCTGAACAGCTGATAAGAGATTACCATGGCCTAAGTCACTATAGGATTTGATATCTGCCATAAGTCACTGTCTTTGTGGGGTTCCAATAAATGGTTCCCTGTTCCCCATAAACAAGAGAGTCAGCAACTAAAACCAAAATACCACCATCCTTATTAATGAAGGCTAGAAAGAATATGTAGTTCCTAATGAAAGCTTAGGTAGGCTTACTACCTTTCTACCTTCTAATCAAACTTTGGAATAATCAAACCAAAGTGAAAACTCATGATTTGATTCCACTTACTGAGGCTTCTGCTTTTCACTGACCCAGAAAGAGCAGAACGATCATATCCCTTCTCAGGTATTTTTAATCCATATATGTAGACCACTGACAAATGCCTAACAGCAAAGGAGCCAGTTTTGCCTCCTGACCAAGGAGAAACATGAAACCACCTGGCCAAAAATATTAAGACCTTTTCCTATGGAAGAAAAAAAATCACATGTCAAGAGAAATGATTCTTCTTAACATCATGCACTAATTTGAATGACTAAATGTTTGTTTTTTCTTTTTTTTCTTTTTTTTTTTTTTTGTACTGGGGATTGTATCATTCTACCTCCGAGCTACACCTCCAGTCCTATTTTTTACTCTTTATTTTGAAACAGGGTCTCACTAAGTTGCAGAGAACCTCACTAAGTAGCTGAGGCTGGCCGCGAATCTAGATCCTCCTGTCTCAGCCTCCCAAGTACTGAGATTACAAGCATGCGCCACCATGCCCGGCATGGTTTTTGTTTTCTTCTCCACTAAATTATAAACTCTTTATAGAAATAGCATCTGGCATAATTTTATGATCCTATAATTGAATTTGTTAAATTTTATACTCATTTATAACAAAAATATATCAAAATTATATATTCATATTGTGTGATGATAGCTGTGTTTATCTTAGAAGAATTCCATGCAGACTTATAACCATTATCTTTGAACATACCCACTCACTTTGCAATTTAGTGCAACTCCATCATTGGAAGAGAAATAGGTATTTTTTAAGGGGATGGAAGTTTTTCACAGTATTATACATCATTAAAAAACAATTAGTTTCCAACAGCTCTAATGGCCTTATGTAATATAGAATTGAAAGTATGCTAAAAAAATGAGCAAAAAAATTTTATTACCAACTCACCCCAAGCATAAGAAGTAAAGAAAACACGCAATTTCCAAGTCTATTCACCAGAAAAGAAACAAAAGCATTTTTATCCAAGATATGAGGGATGACACCGGATGCAATAAATACACTTAAGATGAGATACATTGAATGGCAGCATTTGAATTATCAAACTGAAACCAACATGCTTTAATATTTCACTTTATAAAAAGGAAAGTATTTCAGTGCAATAAAACCAGGGCTTATATATTCCAAGTCTGTGCTGGTGGCTGACGAGACTTAGAGCTCAAATAAAATGTTCCTTCATTTTTGTCTTTCAGTAGAAAATCTTTTTATGTCACATGCTAATCCATAACTTAAAACTTCACTAATAGCCACCTGTGTGGCTAAAATTAAAACAGCCAACAATACAAACTACTGATGAGGATATGGAACTCCTGGAACTCTCATGGAATCCAAAGGACACAGCCACTGTAGAAAAAAAGTGTGACTAAGTCTAACTTACCACAGCTTATTGGTCTGTCATGTAATCCAGAAATTCTACTCCCGTGTTTGGTCCCCAGAGAGATTTTATACATACATATACATATACATATACATATACATATACATATACATATACATACACATACACATATACATATGCATGTCCTTGTATAAGAATGTGCACAGCAGTATTATTCAAAATAACTGAAAACTGGGAATGAAACCACTAATGCCCATCAACCTATGAATGGATAGCAGATTGTTACATGTCTATACCTTTGAAATACTATCCTCCAACAACAACAACAAAAAAAAACTACCGGTACATACAACAGAATGAATAAACTGTAAAAATATTATGCTAAGTCAAAAAATCAAGCATAAAGGATTTCATACTATATAACTTATTTATATGAAATTTCAGAAATGACAAACTATAATGAGGAGAGAGGTTGGACTGAAAGAAATGAGGACATTTTCTGTCTTGATTATACAATAATATACAATTGCACGACTGTGTAAAATTGCAAAAGTTCACCAGCCTATACATATAATTGATAATTCTTATTCTATGAATTTCATATCTCAATAAATATGAGGGGAAACTTCACTAATATAATCAAGTATAAAATTATATTACCTACTGAGGAAAAAAACTTTAAATCATAAATAAAATTAATTCCTAACCAAAATTTCAGCATTACTTTTTTAAAAAGAATTTTTGAGCACCACTAAACCACACACACACACACACATAACCAAAATTTCAGCATTATTTTTTTAAAAAGAATTTTTGAGCACCACTAAACCACATACACACACACACACACACACACACACACACACACAGAGTACACAATGTAATTTGGCAGCAAGGAAGTGACAAGAAAAAATGTACCCGAAGTGTCATTTCCATAAAATATTACAGACCACATATTCAGGGTTCTATAAGTGGTTCAAGAAATCTTCACCAGTGTCTTGGAATATGCACAAGATATTTTGTTCTTTTTCCCACTTTCTTAAAACTTTATTATGAATCATATTATTGACGTAATCTTTTAAATTACCAAAAAACAAGATGAACTGCATACATAAATGTGCTTCTCTATGTGTTCTGTTATGATTTCTTTTCTCAGTTTCCCCTTTGTCTCCTGTCCCTGCTTCCTATTCAAACATGTCCTCTCTGTCCTGGGAAATTTCAGGGATCCAAATTTCTCTGGCATAGTATGTTGTTCAGTTTCTTCTTTCCTATGAGGCCATAGAAAGCAAAGCATAATCAAACCTTTATGTTGACATAGTGATTACTTTCTTTTTATTATTCTCTTAAACATAGAGATTTAATTTATCAAATGCATAGAGATGATTAGAAATATTAAGTCATTATTATGGCATTCATCAGTTCATCTTATCCAATGAAATATAACAAAATAAGGAACAAATAAAAGACCAAATGTTTTATGTTCTCAACTTTCCTAATTCATCTATATGAGCTCCAAATTTTGTTTATTACTTCTAACAATATGTTCTTAAAATGAAGTACTAGCTGGGCATGGTGGCACACTCTTATAATCCCAGCATTTGGGAGGCTGAGACTGGAGGATCTGGGTTCTGGCCAGCCTCAGCTGCTTAGTGAGGCACTCCGCAACTTAGTGAGACCCTGTTTCAAAATAAAGAATAAAAAATAGGGCTGGGGCTGTAGCTCAGAGGTAGAATGCCCCCAGGTTCCATCCCCAGTAACACATACACACACATGCACACACACACACACACACACACACACACACACAAGAGAAGTGCTTAATCCACTTTGTGAATGTGTAAAACAGTTATGAAAACGAGTTTTTCAGAAACATATACAGCTTGTTTTCTATCTTGTATTTTTTAAATACCAAGACAAAACTAATTTACAATAACTTCCATTTGTATGATACTTTGGAGTTTCCAATATATTGTTCATTTGAGCCTCAAACTACCTGGTAAGTAGGAGAGCCACATCATTGCCTCCATTTAACAGATAACTTGAATTTATAGAGATTAAATGACTGTATTAGTCAGGGTTTCCTAGAGTAACAGAACTCACAGGATATGTATATGATAAGGGGGATTTATCAAATCAGCTTTATAGTTCAAAGCAGTATAGTCCCAAGTGGCCACCTGCACATGAAGAGCTGGAGGAACCAACAGCTGGTTGAGTGATCCAAGAGCTGGAGTCTCAGAATAGGAGCCATTGATAATGCAATCCTAGTCCAAGATGGAAAAGCCAGGAAACTCTCTGGAGAAATGATGGTGAAAGTCCAGTTCAAAATGCAGATACACTTTTCTCAGGAAGAACCATTTGTCCCTCATGCAGTTTTCTCCTTTTTATTCAGGTTCTGTACCTATCAGAAAAGTGCTGCCTACATTCAAGGCAGGACTACCCCTTCAATATACCCTTATATAAACCTATCATCTCATTGGCACACCCAAAGTCACATAATCTAGGTGTTTCATAATCAATTTGACAATCCAGATTAACCATCACAGTGACTGAATCAAAGACAAATGTTGGAAAAAAGCAGAGCCTTGCCTGGACCCTGGGTCTTTTGTTCCTCTAGTCCTGCAATTTCTCTGTACCACTACATCACCTCTTAGCTAAAATACAATGTGTGCATGTCTGTAAGTGTAAAAGAGGCCATGTATCCAAAATATACTTAAGACTAGCAGATTCCTTCAAGCTCCATTTAAGATAGAGATTCATGAATAAGATTCAAGTGGACTTGGATGTCTTCTGCACATAGATGAATAAGAGATCTGGGTGCTGCCTCAATAGCTCATAGGGATTGGGCACAGTCTATTTCTTTGGCTTGATTATTACCTGTTTGCTGATGAGAATAATGCATCTACATTATCACACGTGACTGCCCAGAAGCCTTCAGAATATCATTTTGGTTCTCTCACAGGTAAATCAAGTGACCATGTCCTATACCAAACTCATCATCTCTTTACTATCACTATAAAGAACATTTTATTATTACTATAGAAAAGTATTTGCTGTCTCTATAATGAGCACCAATCTCCACTCTGTTGCCAAATTAAACATTTCCGAACAATTATGTCTCCCTCAATGCTTACATCTGATTAAATCCCAGTGTAGATTATATCTCCTATCTCTTAAAACTCACCTTTTCTCTACTTCCATATCCAGGTTCCTTCACTTCTCCACCAGTCCATTTGTCGCATTGCAGCCAGAATAATCTTATAAAGACTTAAAAGTAAGAATCTTATTTCCGCTAGGAAGTCTTCCCTAAATCCCCATTTCTGTGCAAGGTGCCCTTGTCTATGCTCCTGTGGATTCTCTGCACTTCCCCTTTCATAGAGCTAATCATGCTGTATTTTATGAAGTGCTTATTTGTATCCCCACTACAC
The DNA here is from genome assembly GCA_004027655.1 of Graphiurus murinus. Classification (NCBI taxonomy): domain Eukaryota; kingdom Metazoa; phylum Chordata; class Mammalia; order Rodentia; family Gliridae; genus Graphiurus; species Graphiurus murinus. The sequence goes on from PVLC010006862.1 coordinate 31,406, forward strand.
TATAAATCACATAGGGGCAAAAACTCTTCTGTCATTCTTAATAACTTCTGTCTCCCCAGTGATTAGTACAAAGTTTTTCAAATTGTAGGTGCACATGGGATATTTGTTCACTAAATGAACATATACCTGAAAAATTTTACAACAGAGGTCATTATGAATAAACAAATCGGGAGACAATAAAAACTGGGATTGGTCTGGTTAGATATAGAACGTCCCCTGAAGAGCGCAGGTATTAATGTTCAGAGTTGATATAATTAAGTCAAGAGGGCTGTAATCTCATCAGTAGATAAATCTATTTTAATGGATTCACTGGGTGGTAATTGAGGCAGTGGGTGTGGCTAGAGAAGGTGGGTCCCTGGAGGTGTGGCCTTAGGGACTGTACTTTTGTCTTTGAATCTCTTGCTTGTTTGTTCTCTTGTTCTTGGCCTTCATAATGTGACAGCCCTTGCTCTCTCTGCTTCCCACGACCATACCCTGAGATCAACAGGCCTTGACCTCACAGACACTGAACCAGAAATCTGCAAAAAAACTGAACAAATAGATCTTCCTTCTTCTAAGTTGTGTGCTCAGTTGTTTTGAATTATAGCAACGAGAATGTTGAATGAGACAAGCATCTATCCCATAAGCATGAAAAATTGAGGGTATGTGACACAGGGTAAAATAAACACATCAGCACAGAATATTAAATGGCTCAGCTCTTTGCCATAGATTAATTTGAAAGAGATATTGTACCCTGACATCAAGTAGTAGCAGTGGGTCTGATCAATAGAACAGAACTGCCGTCATTCTGGATAGCCCTGACACTAGCAGGCCTATTTGATCTTTAAGTGGCAAGCTTATTATTGATGCTGTGGCTCACAAGTTACAGCAGTGGGGTATCTGCCAGTGACATTAAGTCTCATTAGAAAGGATTTAATTCTCTGTAAAGTCAGTGGTACTTCCTTGCCTGAGATTCACTGTCTTATTTACCACTTAGCTTTCTCTCCAACTTTGGAACTGATATAGCTATACTTTGGATCTTTTTTAAATTGTTTTATTAGGGCATTATAATTAAACAATATGATACATTGTGATATATTAGTGCCTGCACATAAAATAATTCGGTCAACTTCATTTTTGACCCCATGATATATTTCTTCTTTAGTTAGTGAAGCAATATAACAGTCTGCTGAAAATTCAAATTTAGGTATTACTGCAAAACACTTTTTATAAATAAGTCTTCAAGATGATCATTTCTAATTTGCTACCTCTACAGGGAGAACATACAAAATGAAGGCGCTAGACTCAGTGAATGCAATTTTCCGATAGGGCACCTGCATTTTACAGAAGAAAACAAATCTCTGTTCTTCAAAGAAAGAAAAAAGTACCCTTCAAACAAACCAAAAAATATAGAAGGGAAAGTAGAGAGAAAGAAGACTAAGAAAGAATATTGTGTCAGTTATGAGGGCCTTTTATGGCTCATTCTAGTAAGATTAGACTTCATTGACTGGACAATATTTAATCAAAAAAGCTACTCATGCAAGAAAATGACACAGGAGATAAATTTGAATTTCAGGAGGATGTTAGCCATAAAGAAGAAGCATGCCATCATGTAATTCTTAGAATAATTTAGCTTTGGAATAAAAATTTGTTTTATTAGACTTTTTTAGGTGGTACATACCTGTAATTCCAGTACTTGGGAGGCTGAGACAGGAGGATCACAGGTTAGAAGCCAGTCTCAGCAACTTAGGGAGGCCATTGGTAACTTAGTGAGGCCTTGTTTCAAAATAAAAAATTAAAAGAGCTGAGGGTGTAGCTTAGAGGTAGAATGTACCTGGGTTTAATCTCTAATACAGTAACACACACACACACACACACACACACACACACCCTATTCTAACAACAGTGGCTTCCTTCTAAAAGAACTTTAAAAAATACCTGTGTTCCCTCTCCCCCAGCTCAAATAAATAAATAGAGATTGGTAAATTCTATTTTCCTCAACTGTGTTACCAATTACTTAATACCATGAAAGAAGGAGTAGGAATTTAAAAGTTAGCCTTATAAGGGCAACTTTATTACTTAGCTCTGTTATTTAAAAAGCTTCTTATATTTTCAAATTTTTCTTCTAGACCTCATTATCTCATTATTCTCAGCTTACATTAGATTTACTAGGATCATAATAAATAGATAAAAATGTTTAGAGAATAATGTGATATTTCTCTAGTTGGTGAAGGAAACATCTTGGGATTAAAGTATTTTAGCAAACTAACAGGCTTAGAGGAAAGGCTGAAAGGTTAAGCCCATGAAAGGACTCCTGGACACACTAACAAGTAAATCTGTACATTCTTGTACCCATCTTCTTTTTAACTCTGCTTCCTGGAGTTGATCATTCTTTCAAATGATTCTAAGGTTGCAAAGGAATTTTTTTAACTCTATTGAGAGTCAAATTGCTAGGAACATATTAAAAGGCCCAAGAGACTGCATTTACTACCATCCTTAGGAAGAAATTATTGAGCTATGTATCTGTTGTCCAAGACAGAGAGACTGGTAAGGACCATTACTGAAAGCACAAGACCGCCAGGTTGGGAGTGAGCAAATTGTTGGCTCTTACTTACTACCTGTGTATCCTTTTTTTATTTTCTTAAAGCCAGTGTGAAGCACTTTTATTGCAAGAATAAAACTTGAAACTCCTATGGGAGGGGGTGAAAAGCAGGAGACATAGCAACAATTTCTCCCACCAAATCACTACACAACACAGCAAAGGGTGAGAAAGGGCTGAGGGAGGAAAAGCCAGGAAACTCTGAGATCAGCAGAGAGCTGGGCACTGAAAAGCTCATGACACTGATTCTGTGACAGATAGCATCGTTTTCTTAGAGACATTCAATGACCTATAATGAAGGCTGGGCTGGCACTGAGTATTAAATCTACAAACAGCGCCTTCAATTTAAACTTCCAGTTAAAGTTCTTAAAATTTAGGAAGTGAAGCCTGAGTAGTTATGATATTACAAAAGTCCAGAAATTTCATTAGAAAAACCACAGGATAAAAAAAGAAAAAGAAAAACAAGCCGAGTCACAAAGAAAGCTTTAGAGGTCCCTGCTGGTGGACAGATACATGTAGGGATCAACATGGCAGTAAAAGGAATCTTCTTTCTAAAGGCAGAGGGCTGCAGGGCATGGTGGCACACACCTGTGATCCCAGGACTTGGGAGGCAGGGACAGGAGGATCACAGTTTCGAAGTCAGTCTCAACAATTTAGCAAGGCCCTCTGAAACGTAGTGAGACCCTGTTTCAAAATAAAATAACACTTCTGGGTTCAATCCCCAGTACCACACAGACAAAACAAATATTTCAGGAAGTTTCAGGGGAGGGTGGGACAGGTGGAGGCAAAGGCTCTCCCCCTTCTAACTCTAGTTTTATATAGGGCTTTTAATTTAACCCAAGCACATCTTTTATACTGGAGAATAATTTAGCTCTCAACAGAGTCTCAAATCTGCTATGGAAGATATTATATACATTAGATATAATAAACAAAAATTTCATCCAAAGAATAAAGTAGACTCTCACAAACCCCAGTTCCCAACACCAATTCCTATTCTAAAGTTAGCCCATCCTTGCGCTGTTAATACCTGACACTATACTTAGTTGGAAACCTAGATCAAAATGACTGAAACTGAATCTTCATCCCAAAACAAAAACAAAATAAAATGAGTGAATTGAGGTTTATGGCAAATAGTTTAGAGAAAGGGCAAGAGGAAATGGACATGTTGGGAGCAAAGCTGAGTGACAGGACACATTCAGTAGGGGAGATGTTTATACAGAGCATAGCGGGACATCAGGGAAAGGACTTGTGCAGATGCCTCTGGAGACACCAGACCCTCTTGGGTCAATTTAAGAACAGGGAGCTGAGACAGGAGGCCACTCATGCCCTTCCAGTTTTAGAAGCTCTGTGTGAAAGACGAGAGCGGTGTGTAGCAGGTTGATGCCTGAATACCTGGTGGCCCCATTGTCCTGGTCTGGGAAGATAGTCAGTTTGATTCTCTGACCCACACTCCCCTGGCCACCCCTTCTGCCCAGCTTAGCATCACCACTTGCCTACTTAGTATACACTCAAAAGGCTTCCTTCTGTCCTGGGAGCGATCAGATTTCTTTCTTCAAGTATGGGAGTGTAGAGTACTATACAGGTGTGGCCACACTGGGGAAGGTGTGCAGGTCTCCTGGACAGATGGTCTCCACATGTGCTCCCACAGCAGTAGAGGCAGACTCTGGGCCATGCATCTCAGGCTGCCTAGATCATGAGCTGACCTAACAGTAGTTCTGCAACTCTGTTTGCCTGCCCTGTGCATCTTTTCACCCAACCACTGCCCCTGGCAAAATGTTAGAGTGTTCCCAAAGGAAAAGCAGGCATATGTTTGGAAATGTGACAAATAATCCATAGGTGTATAACTTTGCAAATTGTTGGAGGAAAAGAAGATAAAGAAGAAATGTAAGAGTGAATCTAGCTAAGTATTTTCAAAATTGTGCACATGCCATTACAATTCTGGTAGCCAAAAACAAAAACTGCATTTAGAATTTGGGATAAGGGCCGGGCGTGGTGACGCACGCATGTAATCCCAGCATTCGGGAGGCTGAGATCAGAGGATCCGGGTTCACGGCCAGCCTCAGCTACCTAGTGAGGCACTCCGCAACTTAGTGAGACTCGGTTTCAAAATAAAGAATAAAAAATAGGGCTGGGGGTATAGCTCAGAGGTAGAATGCCCCTGAGCTCAATCCCCAGTACCGCAAAAAAAAAAAAAAAAGAATTTGGGATAAGAATGTTATCCTCACTGGTCATAAAATGAAGCACAATTAGAGGGGAATGGAAGCCATATTATTTGGTGTGGAGAGAAGCCCCAGGCTGCTTAATCTGTGCCATTTCAGAGAAACACTGCAGCACAGACTGGACAGGAGTTTTTAATAAGTTCATTGTCTGGTTAAAAGAAATAGGTTCACAGATAGGCTTGAAAGGCCAGGTAGCTACTTCTTAGTGGTGCTCTCTCCTGAAGACTACTATTTGTGTTTTATTGCAATTTCCTGACAGCTAGCCAATAGATAAAACATTCACTTAAATGCTCTTAGATTTTATTGCAACATTGAAATCATTACCAAATATGCTAACTTCTTAAATCAGAACTGGCAAGAGTGTCCTCATCAGTGTTGCTGGGAAACATCTATTCACTTCACTGTTTTTCTTTGGTACCAACAACGCCTCACAGTCAGTTAGTGCTCAATAAATAATTCATTCAATGAAATAACCAAGAGTCCATATATGTTCCATAAATTACTTAACCGTGGAAATCAATATGATTATAGGAAGCATCCCATAATCTTCCTGAAGTTCCTGAAGACTTAAAAGAGACGTTAACATAACTCTATCTTCTTGAATATCCAATCCTTGGAAACACCGCATATTAGCCACCGTGATCTAAACTTAGGAGAACAAGTTTAACTTTGGAATCTGGGAAAATAATGTTCAAGCCCCAACTGCACCCAATTTTTTATCCTGAGAAAGTTTTATGAACTTCAGTGCCTTCATATTTAAAATAAAGATAATATCTGTATCACTTTATAAAGAAAGGATTAAATAACATTAATATAACATTCAGTAAGTTCTTAGCATATATGACACCACCAATAACCCACACCACAACCACTGTTGTGACCAGCCTACCCTGCCCTGCCTCAACAGCACCATACAACTTCCCAGCCCCAAGCATCTCCACCAGGCCCTTGCTCTCCTCTTCCTCTGCAATTTCTGCTGAGGCAGTATATCAGGTCAAGGAGCACACATAAGGATTACCTAAGTATTTCCACCCTTTAAACGTTATTAATGTACTTCAGATTTAAAAATAACATTTTAGGTAGTTTAAATAAGCATCTTAATTTTCTATTATGATCTGTTCCAATGGGATAAGAATGAATAGGCCCATGTACATTAATGCAGAATTATTCACATCATCTTGTCTTCTGCTTACCAATGTTTCCTCAATCTTTTGTAATTAAGTGTTATACTAAAAAGAAACTGAGTCAAAATCTGTTCTATTATCCTTTCTGATTAGTCATAACATGGGAAAATTTCAAGGAGCAAAAGGACAAATGCAATTTCTATACTTCACCAGAGAGAAAATAATTCTTACAATGAAATAAAAAATGAGCTTATTTTATCTATAACCAAAGCAAATGAAAGTGACTGGACACTTTAGCTGGAAGTAGTCAAACAATGATGACTTTCAAGTGGCTTTGCTTTTATTGCCTTAACAGTGTCTCCTGACAGCCACGATTTCACCAGATAATTATGCAGCTCTCACATCTTTTTGGCTATATGAACATAGCCACAAGTGCCCCCAGGATAAATGTGAAGGATTTTTTAGGATTCAATAAAGAAAATGAAATCTATAAAGAAATAGCATTTGGAATATAAAGTGCTTTCATCTGACAGGGTAATAAGAAAACTTTTTGTTTTCAGTAATTCATGAGTGTAAAATGTATGAGCCATTATAAACAGAACTTTATAATTATCATCACTCACCCTTTGCATCTCGTTTTTACTTAACACCATTCAGAAAGACCCATTTCAATGCTGCTGGCCACTAAAAAGCCTGTGACCTAAGCAAAACTGCAGTTCACTCCAAGAACAGGATGGCTCTGCACTAAGTCTTTCGGTGAAGGCCAGGATTTTAATGACCTTAAGCAAGTGGGGCAGGCAGTCCCATTGCCTGAGAACTCCAGATCTTTTATACAGTTTATTCTTGTTGCAGTAAGCTAAAGCAAAAGTTTTGGCAGCAATCTGAACATGGGGGCAAGGGGTTTCAAGTGGCTATTTTTCTGCATGTAACTCTTTATGGCTGGGTTAAAAAGGAGAGTGTTTATAGAAAGCTTTGCCTGGGATACTGTCAGATCTCTTTCCCTGGATATGGTACAAAGGAAAGTGTCCTCAGCCAGCATTTGCTTTCTCTAATCTGTACCTAAGTCCTTATAAGAACAAGAAGTGGATACATGTTAGGGGTCGGGTATAACCTCTTTTGGAAAGCCTTGAGCCGTCTGTCTTCTCTTTGGATTGCTTTCAGAGGTGAGAATTGAGGCCAGGGAGAACACTGCTGTCTACCTCTGCCCTCCATTAAGAAAAGGTCTGTTTTCAAAGAGAATAATTAATTTAGACCTTCTTGGCTTTCAAGCTGTGAATTAAAGAAGCAAGAGTAAGAAGGTATGTGGTTAGCCAAATATCAATAAGCTAAAGTCTTTAAAGGAGCTACTGATGGCATCCAAAGCCATGACGGAGAGCCTTGCCATTCTGCCTCATCCTCTCAGGTTAAGCAAGACTGAGTTTCCAACAGTTACACAAAAACACTATACTTTCTCACTAGACTATGATGCTCTACTATATATATGCTGTTCTCTCTCCTGCCTTTCTCAATGAGGCAAACAAAACTCAGACAAGCACTACCACGGCTCAACCAGCTCCCACTCAGAGAGTTATGGAAAGAGGGAATTCTAGCATGTAACACTTCCCAGCGTCTTCCTCCCACAGACAAGGACCATAGATACAAATGCTCAGTGGGAAGCCTGCTAACAAACTTACCTTTATTTGTAGTGAAGATAAAGGAATAATCATGCCATAATGAATTATCAAGTGAGCTAGAATTCATCAAAAATATTGAAGCTTCTCATAGGAAAATCATTTATTCACCGAGAAAAATTAAAATGTGAAAGAAAGCATGCTACAACATTTCTAATGGATATTTTTTTATGCACCATACATTTAACATTGAGGATAAAACAATGAGCAGAAATGAAACACAATTCTTGCCTTCCCAGAACCCTAAACTATATTATCAAAATGGCTATCATAAAAAAGCAAAATTAATAAAAAGTCTTTGACCAGTCGTTCAGTGTTGATCATTTGAACTAACATCCTCAGATTTTGGGCAGAATTTCTGACCTGAAGGAACTTTCCAGAATACTAGAAGATATGTACTCAGTGATAGGAAGGAAAGGCAGCCTGTTACAAAGACCACAAGAGGCACATAAAACTGAGAAAGTATCTCCAATGGGTAAGATTAAAAACAATTTCTATGAAGCAGATTCTACTTTCCATGGGTCTTGAAAACGGATGAAAGTCTGCAGAAGAACAGAGAATACAATATAAAGATGGGAGGGAAGGCAGGAGAAATAAAGTATCTGAACACTGACCCAGGTCATGCATTGCAAACAGAACCCTCAAGAGAAAAGACACTTTGCAGATACATATCTCAGGCCCATTTTGCATGTTTATCCATTATTAGCACAGAATACAAAGTTTTCTGAAATTGGTCCCTGCCTAACTCCCATTTCTCACCATTCTCCCACTCATGCTCTAAGGCTGCTCCATGCTTCCACTGCCCTCCAAAGCTCAACAAACACCACAAACCCACCAATTTTCTCCTTTATTTCCTCAGGTCTGAACTTAAGCATTGCGTATTCAAAAATGCCTATGCTTAACCCTACCATAAGTAGGATCCCTGTAATTTTATATTCTTTCAAAACACTCATCACAATTTATTGCATTAACTTGTAAATAGCTTGTAGTCAGTTCCATGAGGTTGTAAGCTTTTTAGTGTCCAAAACTATATTCTTAGAGCCAAGCATACGTTCCAGTGCATAGTAGGCATTTCATGCATTTATTTTTTAGTGAATAAAGGATAAATATTGGAGCCAGGTTGTAAGAAGAGAATTGAGAGGAAGTACAATAATTCATATGTCAGAAAAAATAAATTGGAGCCAAATCATAAAGGACCAAACTTAAACATGGAGACCTCATCTATAACATGAAACATGAAGACCCATTTACAGAGCAACTAGATTCTATGAAGGCAGAGAAATGTGGCCGATTTGAAGCAGCCTAAAAAAAAAAAAAAAAAAAAAAAAAAAAAAAAAAAAAAAAAAAAAAAAAAAAAAAAAAAAAAAAAAAAAAAAAAAAAAAAAAAAACCTCAAGGAGCTTATATATGTTTCTCGGAGTGATATTTGTGAAAGTTTTTCAGAGTATGCTATTTATGTTTCCTTTAGAGACTCCAAGTTATAAAGTTGAAATGTGACTTAAGGACAAAAATTCACTGTTAAAATTAACTGTGTTTTTCTGAACATAAAATTGATTTGTGAGCAAGCAAAATGGGAATTTTGACAAGGAGTGTGTGTGTGTGTGTGTGTGTGTGTGTGTGTGTGTGTGTGTGTGTGTGTGTGTATTTAAATCTTTATCTCCATCTCTCACAAAATTCCTAGGGGAATTTGCATATGAGTACCAGAGGATCTAAACTAACTTTGTTCTCTTTCCCATCCTACGTCCATTCTCTTTTCAATAGTTATCCTAAGTCCCAGCCACCTGGGTCTATGGAGTCCATGAATTTTGGCATGTATTTCTTCCATCTGGAATATCCTTCATACCTGCTAAACTCCGTCATATCATCCTATACCTGGTTTAATTAAAAGTCTCATCTATGAAGCCTTCATGGATTTCTCTTACTATCCACAAATAAACCCCTCCTCCCTCTCTTTTCTCAGTGAAATATGGGTACTACTATTCAGAATGCCTTATAATTGCTTACATTTTGATGCACCTAATGCCTCCATTGCATTCTAAGTTACTTTGTAAAAAAGAATCCCAAAGAGCTGGGCATGGTGGCGCATACCTGTAATTCCAGTAGTTAGGAAGCTGAGACAGAAGGATCCAAGGTTCAAGACCATCCTTAACAACTTAACAAGACTCTTAGCAACTTATTGAGACTCTCAGCAACTTAGTGATACCCTGTTTCAAAATAAAAAATAAATAAAGGGTTGGGGTTATAGGTAAAAGGTAGAATGCCTCTGGGCTCAACCCTCAGTTCTACATAAAAAATTCCAAGACCCTAGATACCTGAAGTGTGGTTCCCTTCCACCAGCATATCCCAATTGTAATTAGAAGTACAGACAACCAGGCCCCAACCCAAACCTGAAAATCTAATTATAGTATGCCACGGGGCTTTTTTTTTTTTAATTACAGTAAAGTCTGAAGAGTGTTGCCAGGTATGGAGTACCAGAGTACCAGGCATGGTTAACACATGAGGGATATTTGGTACATAGTAGATGGGTGGATGGATAAAGCACAGAAAATCAGGGAGAGGAATTTAATGCACCATTTATCAATGTACCAAAGTGGTTTGGGAATTTATCTCCACTTATCCAATAAATAACCTGGACAACATATTAGATTTACAGACCATGAAACACCACTAAGAGCCATGAAACAGTGGAAGATGCCCATGCATATTTGAAGTTTGGGCAGAAAAATATTATAAAGTAGTGTGCAAATTGAAGATCTTTCTTTAAAAAAATCTCTATAACTTGACATCTTTTGGATTATAAAGAACTATTTCACTGCATTCCAATATTTGTTTTCATTCCACATATTTTCTTCTCCTGTTCCTTCCTGCACAAATTTATATATGGAACTTAACTAACTCAGACTGTCAGCTGGTAAAACTGTCTTCAGAGAAAAATGTGAAAGCGTCCTAAATTCAAGGACAAGAATCTACAGAATCATTTGGTGACCAGGCAGGGCACCACACATTCAGAAGCACGTTCAGAGCTGTAATTCCTGCAAGACTTGGAACAAAGTGACAGCTACAGAAAGGTAAGAGAATAGAGGTTCACTTGTGAAACTTTCAGTTTCTCCATCTAGAGGAAATAAAATGAAATGACTCCAAGTATTTTCAGCCACTGAGGCCAAGAGTGTCTTACTGAATTCCAGAATGGTGTCTCATCCCTCGTGGAACTCAAGAAGCATTGGAGTAGAGGCAGCTGAGGACATCTCAAAGGACAAGGCATGAGCAAGTGAGGGGACCTGACATGGAGGCAGAGATAAGGAAAGAAATGATGAGTTTGTTTTGTTTTTCTGTGAAAGTTTTAATTCCCACATTTCCATGACTTAATATGTCATTATTTTACTTTCCAGCAGCTGGCAGATATGAGCATTCTACCATTTCTTTAAAAATTTGTAGTCAACACATGATAGATCTGATTTTTATATTGCCTTAAGGAAAGGTTCTCAAAAGAATAAAATCTAAAGCTTTACTGTAAATTTCTCTGTGGCAGTTGATCCTAAAATCCTTAGATATCAAGATATGCTCCCAAACTAAAGATTTAATTTCAGAGGTTATAATGACATAGACTGACAAAAACCATGTGTAGTCCAGCCACAACATATGTGTCAGCACTAATGGATAACACTTTTCTTTGCCTATTAAATAAAGGTCAATCTCCCAAGCCTCGTATGAGGGTCCTTTATATTGTGAATTTCAAATCTTATTCCACCAGTTTCCTATGCCCTAGCCAAGTAGAACAAATTGTGTTCTGTGTGTGTCCATTAATTTAGTGTTTTGCGATTTTGCTTTTATCTCCTTTCACTATAACTCTCTTTCTTCCCATGTCTAAGGATCTAAACCCTACCCAGTGATTAAGGGATAATGCAAACGATACTTTTACTGAGCCTCCAAAGATCCCAACAGCTGAAAATGCACTCTTTTTTTTTTTAATGATACTGGGGATTGAACATAGTGCATTCTGCCTCTGAGTTACATCCCCAACCCTATTTTAGTTTATCATTTTATTTATCTTGAACTACGGTCTCACTAAGTTAAGGAGGACCCCACTATAAGTTGCTGAGGCTGTCCTCAAACCTGCCAACCACAATGCCTACTTGAAAATGCATTCTTTCATATATCACATACAGACCCTAAAGCTTCCTCTCATGTTATATTTATTTATGTATAGGTTGAATACAATTCAATAGAATAAAAATTTCCTAATAGTGGGAAATCATCCATCTTTATGCTTTTTGTACCTAATATGGTGTTCTGTATATAGTAGATTATTTCATCATTCTATAATTGTGGATGACTGTAAGTATCCAGTCAAATGATCAGAACTGTATCCATTTGTGCACTATTCTCCCTTATTCTCAAATTTTTGTTTTTCCTCCACAGTTGCTCTAAAGTCCTAATAAATTACTTAATAACTAGTAACTAATAATTATCACTGTAATTATTCTTGCTCCACATGAAGCTAGTAGGTTAAAACCCAAGCTAGTGCACAGCAAAATTTCTGTCCTTTGAATAAAAGTAGATTCCGTTACTTTGAACATTGCCAATACCAGAACCTTACTTTGAATTCAATAAATATTTGAAGAGCAAGTGGATGAGTTAATCAATCATTTCCCTGCTTAAATATCAGTTAAGTCTAGTATGATTACCATAAAGTTATGGAGCCACTCAGATTTTATTGGTGAAATCTTTCTTGTGATACCTGTTAAATAGCCAGTGTCCTGAGGATATCAAGTGACCTTACAGAGTAGACAAACAATGTAAATAGCATTATGTTGCTTCCTTAAAGATCATGTCATGATGACAGAAGTGTATGTTTCACTATAGTGAGCCACCTAAGTCCCCTGTGGAATTATCCCAAGATTAAGCGCTGCATAACTATTACAACAATTGCCACCATACTTGGAAATAATTGCATGACTCAAGAAATGTTTGAAGATAAAAATGTATTAAATCATTTCTGAAAAATTCCAGATTATTTTTATAGAATATAAGGAAGAAGACATACTTATAAGTCATCAATTACTATATGGTGTCAGCAACAAGTTTCTTCTGACTTTGACCCAACTATCCTTTGTGTACAGATTGTGATAGTAATACTTTTGCCTTGTTATCTATGCCAAAATTAATATCTTACTAATAACACTGATGATAAGGGCCTTATAATCCTGGGAACTGGCAATTAATGTCAATCCATGCCTCCACTCAGCACTGAAATCCCTTTCCTGAATGCCAGTTCCATTTGTTTCTTATTCCTGAATTATCCAAAAGGCCCATCCTACCTTTCAGGAAACCTAAATCCAAAAACCGATTATATCTTCCACAAGTATTAGAATACATACTATAATGTAAATCAGGCTCATCACACCATACTGAAATGATAAAGATATCGGGCTCACCTTTGGGCTTCTAGAAACTTGAGGATATGAATTGCTATTAATTCTTCTTTAGTTCCCTCTCTTAAAGGAGGCTCAGTGCACCTGATGTGCTCAATGGCTGTATTAATGAATCACTGCATTATCTAGTTTGTAAATAAATAAACCATTCACACATTTACAGAGCATCATATCTCCATTACATTCTTCAGCCTATAAATATCCAAAGGCTTATATTCACCTCTCTGTGTAATTTCTTTATAACCAATCTATTGTATACCAGTAGAACTATCAAAACCGTCAGCAATACACGCCTAGAACCAAGTTACCATCACTAGTGAGTGCAGCCCCAATGGGAAGTCCCCATGCAAGAAGATACCTAAGTAGATGCAATAAAATTAGCATACTGTGGACCTAGGAAACTTGACAAGGAAACACAATTCACACAAGCGACATGGCAATGCTGGAAATCCATCTCCTGTGTCACTGAGCAAGATGAATGACATTTTGAAGAGGAGACTTGTGAGTAAAATATGGGACTAAATCACAACAACAATAACAGAAGTAACTTATGCCACCTGGCACCAGAACATTGACCTTTTCTTATCTGTACTGGAGAGACCATGCCTAAGGACTCCACCAGTGTGTCACAATGAAGAGTAACATACATGAGAAGGACCTCAAAGTGGAGTTTGGAATGGGATGTGGGCAGATGGAAGAACATATAGCCATGAAGAAGAACTATCAGAGTTGAGCTCTGCAGGTCAGACTGAACAGATAACAGTGTAAAGATGAGAGCCAGACAACAGATGTAGAGAGCTGAGGAGTTAGTTGGCTATATCATAAAATAGAGACTATTATAAAAAGCATGAAACAGGTGTCTGACCATCAAGAGCTGAGTATGCCAAGAAATTTTATTTCAAAGGAAAGAACCATGTGTAAGATTTCTTGTAATTCCCGATATAATTGTCGCCCACAGAAGAATGAGGAAAGAACATGTGAAAATTTAGACATTCTGAAATTTGCATACAGAATAATGGTAAGGCATAGCACTGAAGTCAAACCAAATATACTGACATTTAGATGTTTTGCTTTAAAATGTGCAGGAAATCAGAATTTTGAGACCTGAAGGTTAAAATGCTTTGATTTCTAGGATTAATATAACTTTTCCTCCCTAAGTAAGTTGTTTGTTCCTAGGACCCAGCTCCTCAGAGAAGATTTGGGGAATAAATAAGCCAGGGAGAAGGAAGCTGTTGCTTTTGCTATAATTCCTTTAGGGAGAAGCACAGGAACAGATAGGAACCACAAAGGCCACCATATTTTAAGCCCTAATTACAAAGATAGGCTTTGGTACCCATTGTAATCAAGACTGAGACCAAAATTCTTCCTTGCCAAGGTCCAAAGGTGATATCAACACATCCTCCATAAGCCAGTCTTCTCCGAGGAAGGCCTGCTATGGAACCATGAGTGAGGGAATAGCCTCATAGAGGTGTTGCAACAGCTAATATAAAGGATGTTCATCCTACTCGATTTCTCTTGTTGAGTATGCTCAAGACACTCCTGCATGAAAAAGGAAGGTTCCATGATCTGAGCGCTTGTTGAAACTTAATCCCCAAAGCAATAGTACTAAGAGGTGGGATCTTTGGGGAAGTGATTAAGAATGGAATTACTGCTCCTGTAAAAGCGACTGAAGGGAGCATGTTTCCCCCTTCTGCCATGTGAGAGGGCACCATCTTTGATGCAGAGTAAGTCCTCACCAGACACTGAATCTCCTGGCACCTTGATCTGTGACTTCTTATCCTCCAGAAATGTAGGAAATTACCTTCTGTTGTTAATATATCCCCAAACTTAAGGTATTTTGTTACAGCAGCTCAAGCCGACTAACACAAAGGGTTTTTGAGAAGTTACTTCTACTAACCCAAACTCTTTTCACCAAGTCACAGGGTGAAGTGCCTTAAATAGGCAAATATGTAATTAATAAATTATGATAGGTTGAATCTTGTATAAAGAAAAGGCATAAGAATTTTAAATGTTCAAGGGTCAAAAGGGAAAAGAGAAATATCTGTCTATTTTATGTCAAAAGAATAAAAACAAATCTAGCAACTCTCAAAATAAAACTTTCAGAAAAAAACAATGGAAATATCTACTGGAATATATCAAACATTGTTTTCCATGTATTCTTCTGTCAGAAGCCATTGTTACTATAACTAGTGATATTCTCCAAGGATTTGTTGTTGGAAAACAAGAAGCAGATGCATATTGGATGTTCTTCCTATTCGACAGATGACCAAACTGAGACTAAATATTCACCAGCAACCAAAGGCCCCTGTTTATTTTCATAGTGCCCTGAGTGAGGTGGGTGTGGATCCTGATCATTGTACTATCCTCAAATTACTTATTATGAAAAGTTTCTTCTTCATGACCAATCACAACCCAGAAAAATCCCATCATTCCTGAAATCCCAAGTCTGTGGGAAAAGTACATTTGGCTTTAAGTACACTTGATGAAAAAACATGTCACCAAATAACTGCATGAACAGGGACAAGTCACTGATTCTCTGAGCCTTGGCTTCCCTGTCTTTACAAAGAAGATAGCAAGATGGTCTGAAGATCAAGTGAAGTGGTGTTTATGAAACACCACTAAATGATAATTCATTAACACTCTCCACTCTTCTTACTTGTGAATTGTTAGTACAGAACAAAGTAAAACAGATTACTAAGAAGACACAGGCACCATGACATGTTAACTTGCTGCCAGGAATTCCCAGCCAGTGTTTTCTCCTTCATTTTCCAAATGACTTGTTTCTGAAAGCTAAGTCCTATGTTTTCTCCAGCTATCTATCCCTAGAGAACTCCTTATCATCAAAGATTTTTAAGCTGGAGTGCCTTTTTTTTTTTCCAGAGAAATCGTCTTGCGCTTTTGGCCAGTCTGTAAATATTCTTTCCTTATTCTCTTTTTTCTTGAGGGAAATGCTTGCCCAGGTCTCTTGATTGACCATTTCCCTCTGGGCTCTTCCCTTCTCTGTTCTTGGACAGAGATATGCACACTTTTAGATGCAGAACACCTTGCCTAGCCTGACCTGCTTCTTGCTGCATGTGCAGAGAGAGCAGCAATCTACTGCCTGGGGGAAGGAAGGGTAGTGGGAACTTCATTTTCCTTCAATTAAATGTGTCAGATTTTCTCTCTGGGAATCAAAATGGGTAGGAAGGAGAATGTTCTCAGGAGTCTATTTTGATCTGGGAAAAAAAATCTGCTTTTTTTTCTTTACATAAAATAAAAATATTGGGGTTCACGGGCATGGTTCACGGCCTCAACCACTTAAGTGAGGCCTTCCACAATGTAATAAGACCTTGTTTCAAAATAAAGAATAAAAGATTAAAAAATATTGTATTTTGGTTTAGACAGGAAAATTACTGTGTTTAACATTGTAATCAGATTCAACCAGCACATTTTCACCTGTCTGTCATCCTAAAAAGTCTGAACTTCCACTTTGGTCAAAGTTCATTATCCTAGCTTGTGAGCATGCCTTTGAACTACTCTTTCCTCTCACTGTAGCTTATTTCCAGAAAATTCCTAGCACATTTATTTATTCAACAAACACTGACATGGGGAACTGGCTGGCTAGATGTATGGATAAGGGTATCAGAAGGTGATGATGAGTGGTAGAGAAGGAGTAGGCATTGCCTAGAAAGAAATGTCGAACTAAGAATGTTTTCTGGAAAACATCGATATCTGCACTTCTTGAAAGAGGAATCAGCATTCCCTATCTCCGTTACTGACCTCCCAGTCACTCCTGTGATTGACTCATGCTGTTTTGCGTCACCAAGACCTGCACCAGCCAGCATCCAGAGCACCGACTCCCAGGCTCTGTAACTGTTGCCTGCTAAAGGCTCACAGCTGCTCCCCTTCTCCAAAGAACCGCTGTCAGCTGAGCAGAGTCGCCTAGCTCTCTGGAGGTTACACCTACACCCTCAAGGAGAAGCCCACAGGCCATGACCAGTCCTACACCAAAATGCCAAAGGCTGCCCTCCATTTTATTCTGCATCCCCACACCTCCCAGCCTCCTAGACTGCTTTCAACACCCCCCAACCCCACTCAGGCATCACCTATCATAAAAACCAACTCGAAAATGACCTCCCCCAACCAGGCTAAGTACCGACCTCGGTTTGCCTCTATCACTCCAAGATTGCTAACCTCAAGAATAGTCCCTGGCTCCTAACCTTACTTCAGTAAATATTTGCTGAGTCAAGAATGAAATAAGGAGGGAACAGCAGCTCAAGTCTGCATATATGCCTCGCAGTTTACCTTGGCCTAAAGGCATGGAGTCTCTATCATCACATCACTTGCTTGCCAACAACTTGAATTTTTAAAAATGTTTATGTGATGCTTAAATGGAAGCATGTTGGGGTAGTAAAGTAGTTCCATAACATGCATATTAAAGCAATCAATATACGGGTTGATATGAGTGGAACTGGAAAAAATGTTTCTTCAGTTAGTCAGCGAACTGGGCAGGTTCCCTTTACGAAGCCATCACAGACTTTTTTTTTTTTTTTTTTTCAAAAAAATAAAATAAAATAAAACCAGCCCCCACTTTCTGAATATGTTTTATCTCATATGTGGAAGCAAGAGAGAAATTGGGGGGGAAAGGGGACTTCAAATAAAGGAGGGGAACCGGGTGTGGTGGTGCATGCTTGTAATCCCAGCATTCGGGAGGCTGAGACAGGAGGATCTGGGTTCGAGGCCAGCCTCAGCTACCTAGTGAGGCACTCCACAACTTAGTGAGACCCTGTTTCAAAATAAAGAATAAAAAAATAGGACTGGGGGTGTAGCTCAGAGGTACAATGCCCCTGGGTTCAATCCCCAGTACCGCAATAAATAAATAATAAATAAATAAAATAAAGGAGGGGACATTCCAGTGGAGCAGTGGAGGGGTTGAGAGGGAAGCAGGCAGGAAAGATGAGAGGCCTCATGAAGGAAGCAGCTCAGATGATGGCATGGACAGGTCTGACAGTACCTATACCAATCTCAGTAACGTCCTGGGGGAGGGCGGGAGTGGGGTGGGACCCCAAGGAAAACACACCAAGTGCCGTGTGCATCTATGTTTCTATCACTTTGAACCTCATTATGCTGTATAATTACAATGGACCAATGAAAGTATATTAAATATTTTATAAAAGTCCCCCATACCAGCATATTGAAAACCATGAATCTCCTTTTTTTTTTATTATCTAGCAAAAACTACTTTTATTTATTTTTTCACCAGTCCTTACTTTCTGGGCCATCACAGTCTATTCTGTACTTGACTGAGACATTTTACAGAAAATAATCATTACCGAAAATCAGAGTCATAGAAGACCACTGATCAGACTCATAGAAGACCACTGCCTTCTAGTATTTCTCTACTACAACTCTATTAAGTACCTTCTTTTTTCTTTTTCTTTTTCTTTCTTTCTTTTTTTTTTTTTTTGTACCAGACCTTTTTACTTTTTTATTTTGAAACAGGGTCTCGCTCAGTTCCTGAGGTTCTCAGTAAGTTGCTGAGGTTGGCCTCAAACTGGCAATCCTCTTTTATCAGCCTCCCAAGTACTGGAATTACAGGAATGTGCCACTATGCCCCGATAACCAGCTAATTAAGTACCTTCTTAATCCCACAACTGAAACACTTCAAAGTAAACTTCAATTCTCATATCATTCATAACCCTGATCACCACTCAAGATTCAAACACCTTAGCAGTTTGAAGCCTGAATTGCAGTGATTCCAATCAGTGAGAAGCCTCCCCCAAAATGCCTCCTATTTTTCATTTGCAAATGCCAACACCTTTCACACATGGAAGCTAATGAGCACAGGTGTGGCCCCAGCACTCCTTGAGTAAATTCTCTGCACACAGAGCTAGATTGACAGCAGGAATCCCACAATCATCTCAAGCTTCTGCATATTCAAGCTTCTCATGAAATACTTTTCAACTTCATCTGAACCCCATGAGCATCCTTTTAAATTTTAACCTTGATTCAGAGAGTACCATATTTTTTCTTCCTTTTATTTCTTGAGGTAGTTCTGCTTTATTTCTTTGGGCCATCCAAGCCTTTAAACAAATGTTTAGTGGCTGCTTTCATACAAAGGCTTTTGTCCAAGGAGTTCCTGGGTTCTCTGGATACTTTATTTTCATCTCAACTCTCTCCAATGCCTTAGGCTAAATCTTTAGTAATAAATATCTGTTCTAATTTTTTACTTGTCTTTAATTCCAAAGGAGTTACTCTTTCTTCCTCCTGACTGTGTGAACACTGAGAATACACAGAACAAGCGACTGGAAAGACTCCCTCTTTTCACCAAGAGGCGCAAAATTCTAAGCTCTAATGGAAAGGGAGAGCAATCAGCTTAGACGTTCAGCCAAGTTATGCAGCTTTTATGCTTGACATAATTGAACTTACAGGCTCTTCAGATGCTTCAAATCCCTGAATGCAACCACATGAACATGTAAACAAGTTACTAAGAAAATGAGATTGAGTGGTGTCATTAAATCTTTTGCTTAAAAATGCTTATTCCGTACTTTAATTACATGTATAAGCCATGGCGGATTCCCAGGGTCTTCATGCATGATTAAAACAACAAATACACAAACATACAGCCACACGGACACCCATAATATTAAACAGATAACTGACAAAATTATTTGGATAATGCAGAATGGAATATTTTAAAGCTGTAGAGTTAAGCAGAAGCTGAAACATAAAGGCTTTAAGGCCATTTTAAGGATTTTTATTCTTTTTCCTGAGAAAAACAGTGAAATATTAAAGGATTCGGGCAGACTGACCTACTCCAATCTGAATTTCTAAAAAATCAATCTGGCTGCAGTGTAGGTAATCATTGAAAAGGGCATACAAATAGGAGGGGGGGAGGGGTGTGGTGTGAAATGATGGTGACCTTGATATTGGTCTCATTAGGAAGACCCAAAAATATTATATGACTCGAAAAAGAAAAACATGGGAAGAGACGTGTCCAGATGGTAGTGAGGTCTTTTCTAATACTAGTAGAGAATGGTAGTATTAGTAAGATGTAAGAGGATGAAACACTTTTTTGCTTAGAGCCCTAAAATTCAAACATATTTGGGAACTTTTGTACTAGATCTGACTCTAGTTTCCCATTCTATAGCCTAAGAATATTCTCTGCATTCTTAAAAAGACTAATAAAACTTTGCAGGCACCTTGCCTAGGAACCCTCTGACCTCTATCTACAGAGACAGTCCTACTAATTACGTGTAAGAATGGTCTGCTCGCTATACTTTAGCATAGTAGTACCATGAATGAATTACAAGTTTCCGCAAGGAAATGGTCCACTCGGCCCTTAGTGCCCATGCCAGGACATGGGGGTCTGGAAAATAGAAATAAAATCTCTTTACCAGCATCAGCTTCATCTGAAGATATTAGGAAGGCTAGAGCTATCTAGTGATACAAAAGGGAGAAAAATCCCACATTTGCTGTCAACTGAGGGGGCAAAGAGGGTGTCTCCAACCCAAATACCCTCTTCAACAGCTAGTGACCCACTTCTGCCATTGAGGACAGGGGGCCACAGCGCTGCTGGATAAGTTCCTATTAGTCCAGAAGGCAGGAGAAAAAGGGAGCCTCTTTAGAGGTCCTGCAGTCAGGGTTGCTGTTGGAAGTCCAAATATTTATCTTTGCATTTTGCAAATTCACCTTGGTGTGTGTGTGTGTGTGGTACTACAGGGGCATTCTACCTTTGAACTACACCCCCAGACCTCAACAACTTAGGCACTCAGCAACTTAGTGAGACCCTGTTTCAAAATAAAATAGCACTGGGGATTTGGCTCAGAGGTAGAATGTCCCTGGGTTCAATCCCAAGTACCACAAAAATAAATAAATAAACAAACAAAAATAGCAGTTTCAATAAGTCAATCAGATGCATCTACAAGCATCTTTGTAAACGAGTGAATAATGCTCTTCCATACATGGCAAGTATACAAACTTACTCTCCTGGGGAATGTCAGGTAGAAAACAGCTAGGAATCTGGATCTAAAAACAACAACAACAATTAAGGGAAGAGCCAGTTGTGTTCTTAACTGTGTGAGAACTGATTAATAGCAAATCCTTCATTTCAATAACAAAATCGGTTTCCATGAAAATTCTCCAGTGTATTTACAATGAGTCAATCTAATCACACTATCTTCTAATCTAATCACACTTTCTTCTCGTTGCCCAGAAGAAAGATCAAGAACATGCAAGAAATGAAATCAACCCCTCTTAGAACTTGGGACCAAGTGACATAAGCCCAGGAACTTGGCTGTGGGTACCAGTGATGCTGAGAAGAATGCTATGCTTCCAATTTGAAGAGTAACTTGGACTTTGGGTGGTGTCCTAAAAGCTATACAACATGTTGGAGGTTAATTGTTCTCACAACAAAATGGAAAATCAGTTGGCACAATCTGCCCATGATTTCCTTCTTTGCCAAAGCTTGCATATATATATGCATAGAAAAAAAATATATATATATATATTTTTTTTTCAGTTCTCTTCAAAACATCACCAATTAGTCACAAGCTGGCTCTTTTTGGCAATGCTCTAAATAGTTTTTGGAAAGGTACTATAGCCAAGATGCCAAACATAATGAGAAGTATAACCAGAGCAGGTGGTGCCTGGCTCCAGAGCTTCTAATATGGGTAGAAAGAAGTGCCTTTCCAATTTTGTGATTACAGATTTTGCCTTTCTAATCTTTTGCTCTAGCAAACTTAAACAGGACTTCTCACTCACTGGTCTGATCAATGTTCAATATCCTTTATATGTAGATCACCAAATAGTTCGTTCATTAGTTGAGATAAATGCCTAACATGAAAAACTCTGAGACCCAAAAGAAATGAGTCACAGACTCAGTTCATTTCTTTTCACATCTTTGTAATATCAAATAAACCCCTAATTACTTTAAGTCTTACCTACGTGTGTGTGTGTGTGTGTGTGTGTGTGTGTGTGTGTGTGTGTGTGATGGGGATTGAACCTCAGAACATTCTATGTCTGAGCTACCCACAGACCTATTTTCTTTTTAATTTGAAAACAGTCTTGCTAAGTTATGGAAGCTGACTTTGAACCTGTGATCCTCCAGTCTCAATCTCTCAAGTACAGGAATTACAGGTGTGTGTCACCATACCCAGTTTTACATCTTTCTTATCTGACATGTTTAGAGTATGTTGTGTACAGTCCTGGAGAGATAAGATAAGCTTCTTGGAGGTTATAATATTGATAAGGTACTAAGAGATGAAAGTTCTGACACCGAGATATAGAGGCAAAGACATCCCACAACATGCGGATTATAAAAAAAAAAAAAGAACTGTATTTTGGTTCTGTTGAGTCAGAAGAGAAAGCTTTGCCAATTCAATGCCAGGAAGTAAGCCTGGAAAAAGAGGGTAAAGCATACCAGAATAGGCTCTGAAACTTCGAGGCTGAGGAATTTGAATTTCATTCTGTAGGCTATGAGAAACCCTCAAGTATTTTTACTCAAGAAAATAACAGTGATCAAACATAATTTTTTAAAAGTTGATCCTAGCCAGGTGTGATGGCACAAACCTGTAATCCCAATTCTTGGGAGGCTGAGACAAGAGTGATGAGGTAGAATAGAAGGAATAAAAATTTAGGCAGAAAGGAGACAGATTGGGAAAAATATAATTTTAAGATCTGGAGAGTTTGTAATGTCTAACTCCACCCTATAGGGTGTGTTGGGTCTTAGGCAGAAGCCTTAGTGGACTCACACCCTTAATCTCAAGGATCCCTCCTTCCACCTGAGATTCCTAAGATCCCAAAGGACAAGGTCAGACCTCACCCAGCCATCACCCATCATTGAAACCTGAGGAAGAGGAGGTCCAGACCTCAGCTGTGCCCACCCCTTCTTGGGAATTATATATAAGAACTGAAAAGGTTACAAAGATCCTCCTGGCCCAGATGATCTTCCCTCACCTGTCTTTTTCCTCGAGTCCCTTACTTTCCTAAAGAAACTCCTGCCTTTGTCCCTGACTGGCAAACGTTGAAATTCTTTTCACCACAGAAGCCAAGGAACCACAAAATGTATCATATTGAACCACACGGGAGGATCTCAGGTTCAAGGTCAGTATCAGAAACTTAGCAAGACCCTGTTTCAAAATAAATATAAAAGAGTTTTTGGAGTGTAGCTCCAAGGTAGAATGTCCCTGGGTTCAACCCCTAGTACCAAAAAATTAAATTAAATTAAAAATTAAAGAAGGTTGATCTGACAGAAATATACTAAACAAAGGGAAAAGCTAGAAACAAGAATATAAGCTAGAATTATTTTAAAATCTTAATGTGGCATAATAAAGGGCTAAATTAGAATAGTAGCAAACACAGAGAAGAGGCACTGGATGCTAGAGAGATTCAAGGTAAGAGAATCAGCAGAGTAGAGCAACTAATTTGATAAGATTGAGACATAAAGAATAAGTGTGCGTGGTGGCCCACACTTGTAACCCCAGCATTTGGGAGGCTGAGACCAGAGGATCCGGGTTCACGGCCAGCCTCAGCTACCTAGTGAGGCACTCCACAACTTAGTGAGACCCTGTTTCAAAATAAAGAATAAAAAATAGGGCTGGGGTTGTAGTTCAGAGGTAGAATGCCCCTGAGTTCAATCCCTAGTACTGGAAAATAAAAAATTAAAAAAGAATAAGACATAATAGATTGCCCTAAGGGACTGGAAGCTGGTGGAACCCTTAGATAACATAAAGGAGAATCCAGTGACTTGGTTGGGGGACTAAGAGGATGCCTCTGACTCCCCAGGTTGAAGCTGCTGACACAGTATAGAGACACTAAATAGGTAGATAGAAATTGTGATATTGTGCTATAATAAAAAATATAGATGTTTGGTCTCTTCCCTCAAGTTCTTGGCATAGAATATCTGAAACCCTTGTATTTAGGGGCACTAGGGTAATATTTTGTTTGAATATTTAGCCTTTGACTTCTAGTTCCTGAAATAGAGCTCCTAAGACCTTTGAAATTTCCTGAGTGATAATATCTGCCACGGAGCACCTAAAATCCCTGGAATTTCCTGGGCAATAGTAGTATATTTCTTCTAATGGGGTGATTTCTGGTGAGCTTCTGGACAGCCTCAGGATGGGAGCTTGTTGCCAGGGAAATCACTCTTGTGATTAGAGGGTTGGAACTTTCACCCTACGCCCCAACCCCTCCTCAAGGACAGATTGGCTGAAGATTGAGTTGATCACCAATAGCTAATGGTTTAATGAATCACACCTATATGATGAAGGCTGTGTGAAAACCCAAAAGAACTGGGTTCAGGGAGCCTCCAGACAGCTGAACACATGGAGCTGCTGTATAGAAGCCTCGTCCTATGCATCTCTTCCACCTGGCTATTCATCAGCATCCTTTATTCTGTCCTTCATTAGTAGAGTAACAAGTGTCCAAGCATTAGGCAGTGTTTCCCTGAGTCTTATGAGTTGCTCTAGCAAATTAATCTAACCCAAAGAGGAGATAGTGGCAGCCTGATTTATAGCTGATCAGTCAGAAGTGTAGGAGACAGCCTACTATTTATTATTGTCATCTGAAGTGGGGTGGAGGGCACTCTTGTGATACTAAATCCAAGTAAACGATGTTAGATTTGAATTATAGAACACCAGCTAGTGTCCACTGGAGAATTGCTTGGTATGCAGGCAAATACCCTCCACATTTGAAGTACATTGAATGTAAGTAGGAAAAACACCTAGGTTTTCCATATCCTTGGAGAAATTTGGATCTGTAGCTCAGCTCAAAGGAGTGATACTGCTTTTTTAAGTTGATCGTAGCACAATGGAAATAGATGGGATCACTGTAGGACACAGCTTAGGAAGAGACATCTAAGGACACAGCCTTGAAAAGCACCTATTTAGCTCAGAAAAATAGAGATACAGAGCACGATCAAGAAATTAAGATCTGATAAGTCAGAAAGAAGCAAAATTCATTATAGCAAAGTCCCTTTAACTGAGATAGGAAACCAGACCACCTGGGGCAAAATCTCAAATGCAAACTTCTCCTTCCAGAGTAAGTTTAAAAAAGAGATGAAGAACAGGGAATGGGGCAAAGCTTGGGAGGGGGTGGCAAGTAGATAGAAAGTATTGTAATAATTTGTGGGAGGAATAGAAAGAAATATGGAATAGAAGAGATTTGATTATCTAGCCTGAAAAAGGGACAAAGAAAGTTCAAAACTGAATTATAGATTACCCTCCCCCGCTCTTCACTTCCTAAACCTAATTCTTTTGTAGAATTCCTCATCTCAACACAAGGAAAGTGAGAAAGAGTCCTTTCAGATATTTCTCTCACTTTCATTCCACATACCAAATTCTTTCCTATAAATGTACCTCTCAGCCCTTGACGGTAACTATTTTTCTTCTCTGTCACACATCCAAATCTACATGATCCTCATTTCTCTCCAAGACTATTATTGGTAGCCACTTACAGGTTTCTCTGCTCACTTCTCTCCATCTATAGTGTGTTCTCTCTCTCTCTCTCTCTCTCTCTCTCCATATATATATATATATATATATATATATATATATATATATATATATATAAACTAGATTGATTGAGAAATACAATGCTAATCAGGTCACCCAGCTGCTTACAATATTAAGTGATTTTGCATTTCTTTTAGAGTAAGTTCTATAATTTTTTTAAAAGCAAACTTTAATCTATAAGTTATGAATAGTTATGATCTTGCCAATCTCTCCAGCCGCATTTGAACTCCTCCCCCACACCCTTAGTGCTCCAGTTCTATGAACATGTCCTATTTTATTTAGTTCGGTCATTCTCCTTCTTACCACTGGAACCTTGCCCATGTTCTATCTGTATAACATGTTCCAGATTTGCATGATTATTGCTTCTTTATCTTCATCATAATTGTCAACCCCTCAGAGAGAAATTTTCCAAATCAGTCTTTTTTAATTGACAAATAAAATCACATATATTTATGGTGTGCACATGATGTTTTGATATATGTATACATTATGGAATGGGTAAATCAAGCTAATTAATACACAAAGTATCTCACATACTTATCATTTTTTATAATGAGAACATTTAAAGTCTACTCTTTGTAGTAATTTTTAAGAATATAATGCATGGTTATCAAATACAGCCACCATTCTCTCATAGGAAGAGAAAAATGATAAATAGGCAAATCAATTTATAAATTCTATAAAAAATAAGTTAAGAAGACAGAAAATGATGGACAGGTTCAATCTTGAATAAAATGGTAGAACTATGCTCACTGATCAAAAATGTCAAGTGCTGAATGTTTTCTTTCATATGTGAAAGCTAGGGAGAAAATAGGAAACGAAGGGGACTTTGGATAATTGAGGAGACCACTGAAACAGTGGAAGGGGACATAGGAAAGGAGGTGGGGAGAGGGAAAAGGAAAAACTAATGAATGAAACAAGTTGAATTATGCTATGTCCTCCAATCTCAATATTATGTTTGGGCAGGGGTAGGTAGTGAGGTGCATGTTTGTTTGCATGACTTTGAACCTCACTATGGTGTATTATTACAACGCACCCAAGAAAGTATTTTTAAAGGCATTTGAGGGAAGAGAGCCCTGAAAGAAGATAGTTACAACAGCTACGGACTTGGGAGACCATCGCCTGAAGAATGTATATGGATGAAAAAACAAAGAAAAGGTCTGAGGGCTGGATAGTATGGCTCTACTGTTGAGAGGTTGAGAAGATGAATCTTGACAGCCAGCGAGTCTGAGATGAAACAGTCAGAAGGTAGGTGAATCAAAAGCTTCATATCCAAGGGACTAATGAACAAAGGATGTATTTAATAAGCAAGGCAAGCAGAATGTGAGCAACTCTTTCAAATGATGCTTATGAAATGTAAACTCTGGGAAGGTACGGATTTTTTTTTCTATTTTGTTTATTTCGTAGCCCCTTTACAGAACTCGTCTTTGGCACATGATCAGAAACATTTTTTCAATCAGAGCAAGTCAATGGGAAGAGGATGGAGACTTGGCCATTACATTTAGCAAAGTAGAGGTCAGCTTACTGGTGACTAGATCAAAAGTCATTTTGGCAATGTCGTAGAGTCAAAATCCTCAGTAGGGTAGGTTTAAGAGAGTGGAAGGAATAGTGATACATGAATGTCCACGTTTATAGCAGACAATTCACAATAGCCAAATTATGGAACCAACCTAGGTGCCAGTCAACAGATGATTGGATTACAAATTATGGGATATACACACAATGGAATTCTACTCAACAATAAAGAACAAAATTATGTCATTTGCAAAAAAATGGAAGGACTCGGTGAACACTATGTTAAGTGAAATTAGCCAGTCAAAGAAAGTGAAAAGTCATATATTTTCTCTCATATGCAGAAGCTAGAGAGTAATTCGGATACAAGAGGGACTTTAGATAATGGAGGAGAAATCCCAGTGGAGCAATGAAGGGGGTGGTGGTGGGGAGAATTAAAGAAGGAAACACTTCCACTGACATTATATACATATGTAAAATTATCAATGCCAATCTCAATACCATCTATGAGGGGAGGGGAGGGAGTAGAGAGGACACCTGGAGAAGCTCACCAAGTACTGCATGCATGTATGTTCTTACCACTCTGAGCTACATTATGATGTGAGACTACAATGCACCAATAAAAGTGTATTTTACAAAGAGAGAGAATATGAGGAAAGGAAGCAGAAAAGCCAAAGTCCTTATCTGTGTTCTTTAATGCATATCTCCTTGCTTCAATTATATGAAGACTAGTCACATATCCAGAGTGCTGGCACATAGTAGATGCTAGATTATACTTCTAAACACATTAAATACTAAAACCAGAAATAGGGACACGAAATAGAATCCTGCAGTTATATAGGCACAACGTGCTCAGAGTGCAGACCAAGTGATACTTACAAAGAAAGGAAGGTGAGATAGGGTATTAAGCACAAAATTTATGAGACATGATCGATAATTATATGTCTGAAATATGAAGAATCAAAATATTAAAGAACACAGGAGAAGGAGATGCCAATAACACTAAGAAGCTGAAATAAGAAACCAGTCATTATGGAAAACATAAATTATATTTTTAAAGTGTTATTTGAAGAATGGCTGCTGCGTGATGAAATAAAAAGGGCTTGGAACCAGAGGAACGAGGCATGGATTCTATGCCTGGCTCTGCCATTAGCTAGCTGTGTGTAACTTTGAGACAAACATTCGGCCACGCCTCAGTTTTCCTCCTCTGCAAAATGAGGCAAGATCCAGTGGACTCAGCTTCTTCTGACTATATGAGAGGAACTTTTATGTGAAAATCACTGGTTCTCAGGACACAGTTAGTGCTGGACTTCCAAACATAGGTCTAATTAACGGGGGTAAAAGTTGAAGTGTGGAGATTCCATTTGGAGGGAAAAGCAGAAGATGGGGGACTGAGTTCTGTCTATCATTACCGGGCTCCACTGGGAGAGCCAACCCACACCCTTGGCTTCCTTACAGCTATTCTCTGACCTATGCGCTTGGCCAGTACAGACAATGAAGTAGCCAGTTCCCTGCTATTCTCAGAAGGAGTGTGGGAGAGGTGAAAGAAAGTAGCTGAAGAAAATAAAGGGCCAGGGAAATGGATAACACACCTAGAACCAAATGAAAATTGATCTCTGCTGGGCATGCTGATGCACATCTGAAATCCCAGTACTTGGGAGGCTGAGACAGGAGGATTGCAGGCTCACGGTTAGCCTCAGGAACTTCGCAAGACTCTGTTTCAAAATAAAAAAATAAAATAAAATAGGGCTGGGGATATAGCTTTGAGGTAGAATATAGAATGCTCTGGGTTCAATTCCCACCACCATACACAAACACACATACACACACACACACACACACACACACACACACACAAACAGTGGTTTCTTCTTTGATCCTTTGAGCTACAGAAGACTTTTTAAAACTCCTCAAAAAGAACTTAAAAAGAAATGTAAGAAGACTTTGTCTTATGGCAAAAACAACCTGCTTAAAATAATAAATTTTTTTTCCCCCTCAGTATGTGTCATTGAGAAACCTATATAGTTTTCTGTCACAGAAGATACGTGGAATTGGATTTGTTTTCATCTCTGTGGTGGAAAGAAATGCATGTGGATATTTGGTGAGCCCAGACACACATGAGAAAGTGCTTTGGGTTATGGCAGCCTGGTTTACCATCAGTAATTGAAACCAAGTCACATAAAATTACCTTTAGACTATTTGTTTAAG
The DNA here is from genome assembly GCA_004027655.1 of Graphiurus murinus. Lineage (NCBI taxonomy): Eukaryota > Metazoa > Chordata > Mammalia > Rodentia > Gliridae > Graphiurus > Graphiurus murinus. Next base: position 60,639 of record PVLC010006862.1, read on the forward strand.
GTGTATATGAAACACAAATGAATTTAATATTTAGACTTGGGTCCCACCCCCAAAATATTTTATTATATACATACACAAATATTCCAAATTTTGAAAAAAAATCCTAAATCTGAAACATTTCTGGTCCCAAATATTTCAGATAAGGGACACTCAACTTATGCTAAACAAAGTGTAAATAAGCACAAAAAAGGCCAAAGGGGATGAGTGTGAAAACGAGGAAAGAAAGGATAAATAGTGCACCACACAGGCAGGCCTGGGCTGACAGGATTGCCCAAGCTGCATGACTCCTTATGAAAAAAATTTCTGCCTTGGAGAATGTATATGAGGTAATCATGAATACAGAGAAAAAAGACAAAAAAAAATACAAAGTAATTAGAAAATGATTAGTATAAAAGACCAACAAAGATTATCTGACAATATCATTGATATTTTCAAACTACAGAGCCCAATAGCTGGATCAAAGACAGGATTCTACCATATAGTTTCACTATTTTAAAGCCAAAGGAGAAGTAGCAATACAATTTATTTAAGATGCTAGTTAAGTCAATTAAAGGACAAAATTTAAATTATCTGAGCAATTGTTTCAATCTTTTATTTGACTTTGGAAAAGACATGAAATTATACATCAGGGTTTATCAAATTAGAGAAAAATTTGTCTGATAAATACTCAGAGGATTAATGTATACATATGTCTAAATATTACGTGGCATACAGTTTTATCTGTGAATTTAATATAAATAAATTTTAAAACATATTCAGAGGACTATTTAAAACTACTATTTTCATTAAATTCATGCAATTATTCAAATTCATTGTATAACCAATATGTACCTATTTCACAGCCAGTAACTTCAGACTAGAGCTGACCATCAAATAAAACAACTTCCAAACTAGAATAACAAATCTTATCAATGGCTAAAAAAAATCAAACCTTTGTCATAAGGCCTCTTAAGTTATTCCTTATATCCTTCCCACTTTGTTAGTGTCTCATACAGATGAGAGAAACATTGTCATTATCACTAGCCTAGAACAAATGTTCTTCCTCTTCACAAATGGTATTGCTATTTTGAGCTCAAAATCATGAATATGAAAAATTTTATAAGTGATCATGACTTTATACTTTACCACTCTAGAATACTAAACTGATATCAGTGGATCTCTACAATATTGTGTGATATGCATGCAGTACTAGTCGTGTGTGTGTGTGTGTGTGTGTGTGTGTGCACGCACGTGTGTATGTGCATGATGTTACTGGAGATTGAACACATGGGTGTTCTGCCTCCCAAACTCCAGCCCTATTTTATTTTTTATTTTAAACAGGATCTCACCAACTTGCTGAGTGCCTTGCTAAATTGCTGAGGCAAGCCTCAAACCTGCGATGCTTCTTTCCTAGCCTCCCAAGTACTGGGATTACAGGTGTGTACCATGATGCTTGGCTAGTACTAGTCACTTTAACGGTGGTGAAGCTCCTGGGTACATTTTCAGAGGATCTGAAATCAGGATATCATAGTGATACATGCATATCCATGTTTATAGCAGCACAATTCACAACAGCCAAATTATGGAACCAACCTATGGATCAATCAACAGATCAATGGATTACAAAATTATGGGGTTACACAAAATGGAATTCTACTCAGCAATAAAGAAGAAAATTATGTCATTTGCAGGAAAATGGATGGACCTGGAAGACATTATATTAAATGAGATATCCAGGCACAGAAAGTGAATGGTCAGGTGTTTTTTTCTCATATGTGGAAGCTAGGGAGTAATTGGGATACAAGAAGGATTTTAAATAATGGAGGAAAAACCTCAGTGGATCGATGGAGGGGACGAAGGGTGGAGTGAATTAATGAAGGAAACACTTCCATTGACATTAATTATGTATGTGAAATTATCAATGCCAATTCCAATATCCTGTGTGGGGAAGAGGGGGAGTGGGGAAGGAGCCGGGGGAGCCCACCAAGTGCTGTGTGCATTTATGTCACTACCACTCTGAACTACACTATGATGTTACACCATAATGCACTGATGGAAGTATAAAAGAAATAAAGGTGGAAAAGTATATATGGAGAACCAGAAAAAGCACAACGACCTATCTGTAGTTCTTAGACACTAATCCTTTGAAACTACCCAGAGATTTCTAGAGAAGCCTCTACATCCCTCAGACTGAGCCTCCACCCACAAAGCTAGCTGTGACCTCACAAGCAAGAACCTCCCTTTGCTCCCTTTTGCAGGGCTTCACTGACTCACACAGCTGTTTTTCTTCCCACATGGCGCAGCTGCACACCAAGATCATTCCAACCTTTTGCCCCAGCTCTGGATCCTTCTTGTGGTTCTCTACTTGCTCCAAAGCAGAGCTCCAGTGTCTCTGGTCCATGGTATCTCACAGGAACTGCAGAAGAACATTTGATTTTTAATAGATACATTTTATATTATTTTATTGCTTCTTTTACAATACTCACATGAAAAAAATGAAATGTGTTAAAAGAAATCTATTTTTACACCATCAAATAACTTTTAAACTTAAGTAGAACTAGTGATTATGTCATTTAGGCAAATAGTCTGTTTTCCAAACTTTCTAAAGAGCAGGACAATTAGAAGTACTCATCTTTTCTTCTATGGCTAGCCAGAGCATAATTCATGATTGTAACTGCATATGGTTTTTCTGGATTGCATACATAAATAACCTAGGAGTGAGCATGGCCTGTGTCCAGGCAGAAGGTGACCATGAGAGAATGCTCAGTTGCCCAACAACAGTTGACCTCCCAACCCAAGCTAAGCTATAGGTACTAAAATGTGATAATATGAGAAGTGTGGAAACAGATACCTCAAAATATTTTTGCAGGAAAGCTCTCTTGGCGGCTTTGAACCAACACAATCCTCACTTGTAGTTCTCTATCATATCTGTAGAATGTGCTAGGTTTGCAACATTTTCAGATAGGGAGAAACTGACTAAGACAGCTGTAGTAGTTTGGATTTAGAATGTCTCCCTACCCCTCACAAAACAAGGTAGCAATGTTGAAAGCAAGGCTTGCTTGCTAAGAAGGGGTCCCTGGGGGTGCGGCCTTGAGACTACTATATAGGGTTCTTTCATGTGTGTGTGTGTGTGTGTGTGTGTGTGTGTGTGTGTGTGTCTATCTGTCTGTCTGTCTCCCCCCACCCCACCCCTCCACTTCCTGCTCCCATGCTCTGAGCTCCAAAGACCTGGTGTGACATAGACTGAACCTCTAAATCTCAATAAAACTGTGAGCAAATAAATCTCCTTCCTCTATGCTGTGTGGTCAGTCATTTTGGATTATAGTGGTGAGAATGCTGATTGTGACAACAGTCCAGGATTTGTTCTGCTCCCCCCACCACACCCTGAAACAGAAGGACCTTTGGCACTTTAGCCTAATGTATCATGCTGACTCCAGGGTATAAACGCGGGGGCAGGCTTCTTTCTACAGTCCCTCACTGTGGTACAAGTGGAGCACTCAAAGACAGGACTCTGTCCACCCTGGGCAGCTTTCCTAAGCCTTGGAGACTGGCTACCCCTGAATCCTAGGCTTCCATTGGCCTTTCTTGCCCATCTGTGGGTACAAAATCTGCTTCTGTTTCAGGAGGCTCAGTCCCCACAGCTTGGTCCCCAGAGACAAAGGAACACCCTAAATGGAGTTGGGAAAAAAAAAGGTTATTTTATTCACCAGTGAAGACCCAGTAAGCATATGCTTCATATCTAGGCCTCAGGCACTAAAATTACACTTTCTTTATACACTTGGTCATGAAATTGCGGAGAGGAGGGAGGGGTAAGTGTGAGATTTATTTCACCTAGCCTAAGTGAGAGACAGAAGCAGAATGGCAGTTAGTGATATATCATTTAGTTCTGCGTCTTATCTGCATGAAGCCTAGGGAGACTTTGTTTTGTTTATATTAGGGGGAGCTGATACTGGGTTGTACTTCTAGGGCAGTCTATGGAGGCCCAGCCTGTTCTGTGTCTTATCTCCAGATCTGTATGCTTCCCAATATCTGAGGGAGTGGGTCGTGAAGAAGCCTTATTTTTTTATTTTAATTTTTAAGCTTCTAGCCAAAAGTAGCTCCAAGGACCAGTCGGGCTCCTACCACACTTCTTGAATTCTTGTGTTTGAGTATGTTCTATCTTACCCAACTTGTGCAAGTAACTAGTGCATGGTGATCCTGCTTTGCAAACCGGTTTTCCAAAATAGTTAAAAATACACCAAGGGTTAGGTGTGGGCACATGCTTGTAATCCCAATACTTTGAAGGCTGAGATAGGAGAATTGCATGGTCACAGACAGCCCCAGCAACTTAGTGAGGCCCTCCACAACTCGGTGAGATCCTGTTTCCAAAAAAAAAGGGCTGGGGGTGTAGCTCAGAGGTAGAATGCCACTGGATTGCATCCCAAGTACCACACACACAAAAAAAGTACATTAAACACTTCCTAGATTTTAGACATAATTTTTAACCATTAGATCAATTATTACATGTAACTCAAAATTAAAAATTAATTAATAGCATTAAAACAGCATATTTGAAAATATGAATAGATAATTTTGAGTTTTATGATGTGAGGAATTCAAGACTAGTTAAACTAGTATTTGACTCAAATTCTAGCAATCATCAAAACTAACCAGAAGACTTCTTCTCTTCTTTTTTTTAAATATACTTTTGTTGAGGTATATACAAACTATACATGTTTAAAGTATACAGTTTGATAGGTTGTGATATATATCTTGTGTGTGTGTTATACATATGTAGGAGATATATATCAGGTTAGAATGGCCATGTCCTGTGATGGATGTATTTTTTAAGAAACTTCTTAATTCTTTTCCAAAATATTTGTGCACTTATAGGGTCACTCATAGTATATCAAAGTTCCATCTGCTCCACATCCTTTCTATCATTTGGCATGTTCAGTGTTTTTAATAGTAGATATCTGTAGTAGGTATGAGGTATTTCTAAGTGTTTTTATTTTGTATTTCCCTAATTAATGATTTTTTAATTTTTATTTTTATTCATATATTGTAAGCATACATCTTTGTTAGGTACAAATTGATAATGATATATGTGCTCACAACTCTCATTTGACCCCTTCCCCAAATTCCCACCCCGCTCCCTTGCCCTCCCTCCCTCTCAAGTTCAGTTTAGTGAGTAACCTTGGTATACATTAGTGTACCCCCGCCCCGCGTCCAACCCCTTCAGTTAAATCAACTTCTTTGCTTTTGAGGATCTCTCCTTTTTCATCTGGAGACCCTCTTATGCCCCATCATCTCCCTAGCATCCGCAAATTAGGGAGAACATATGCTTCTTTACTCTTTGTGACTGGCTAATCTCACTTAACATAATGTTTTCCAGTTGCATCCATTTCCCTGCAAATAACATGATTTTGTTCTTCTTTATAGCTGAGTAAAATTCCATTGTGTACATATCCCATAGTTTTGTAATCCATTCATCTGTCGATGGACATCTTGGCTGGTTCCATAGTT